>JASKGN010012106.1:0-17900 GCA_030556245.1 Falagria sp. GC000072 | reverse complement strand
GATTCGAATTTTTCTTATTATTATTTTTATTTATTATTATTATTATTACTTTTTTCATGCAAAATGAGCGACAATACATATGCAATTTTCGGTCACACGTACATAAAAATTTAAAATTAATTTTATTTCAACGAAAATTTTTACAGTTGGCAACACTGAAAAATTTTTGAATCTCGGTCAGTCTCGGTGAAACTCGCTGGCAAAAATTTTTACAGTTGGCAGCGTTGAAAATTTTTTGAATATCGCGGTTAGAAATTTTTGATGACACTCGCCGATAAAAATTTGACGGCCCACTATCGTATACACAAACTACCCTTAAATTTGAAAAATTCATATCTCGGAAACTAAATAAGCTACAAAAAATCTAATTACAGATTTGGAATCAGGGAGTAAAATTCTATAAGATACACTACCCCTAAAATCCCTCAGAACAAAAATAAGCCACCCGAAAATTAAAAATTCGCGAAAATTTTGAAAATTCATATCTCGGAAACTATAAGAGCTACAGAAAATATAAAAACTGTTTTAGAATGAGGAGGTTGTGTTCTTTAAGATAGACTACCCTCCGAATTTTTATCGACAAAAATATGTAAAATTGTTTCTTTGTACCCCAATTTTCATCCCTTAGGAAAATCGTAGAGGGGTCGTAAAACCACTCATTTCAAAGATCTTTTTGAGTTCTTTCTAACGGTAAAAGATTTTTTGAAATCGGTTAATAATTTTAGAAGTTATAGACAAAAGAAAAAATGGAATTTAACTTGCCGGCGAATTGCCGCTCCCCTTGGGGCGGCAGACTAAAACGTTTGATCGCGTCAGAGAGAGCATTTATCTACGCATCGTTTGAGCTCAAAATGAAGATTCTAGCTTAATTAGTAACTGAGTAATGCCTAAACAAGCAATAAAAATACTCTGGGGGTGGTTTCCACCCCTTAAAATTGACAATTTCGAAATTTTTCGTATTAATTAGAAAGTTGATTAAATTCTCTATCGTGTGATATCAGAATGAACCAAATATCTTCATTAGTTAATGAGATATAATTTTTTAAAGTCAGATGAAATATTTCAGTTTCAGACCTACATCTTGGAAATTAAAAACAACCACTTTCCTCTCACTTTCTTCGAGTTTTCTAAAGTCGCATAGAAAGTACTTTTAATAAGCTTTCTTTTGATATATGTCTTGTTAAAATGACTCAATTAGTTTTGAAGAAATATATTTTTGTTTAAAGCAGAAGAATTAGGCATTTTTCATTGAAAATTTCAACCTCTGTGAAAATCTAATTAAGGTAAAATTATGCCTATTTTAAAGAGTAATTAATTCTCTTTCTACAGATATAAGATTATATTAGATAATATAATTATTACCTGAATTTACCGATTAAACTGATCGTAAATGCATAAAACGAAATATTTAATAAACATCTTTGGATATCCATACTGTTTAAATATTTTAATTAGTGCCGGAAATAAAAATTAAAAGCTCTGGAAAATGTGTGTTTGCCAAATTTGTAAGATATGAACTGTGTTTTATGTGTATTAGAAGATGCAGTATTTAATGTATTGATGTTAATGTCATTATCTACAATACTTCTAATTATAATTATTAATTAATATTCATACATAAAACATGCGGATATGTTATTTTAAGTTAAATCTATTACCCTTCATATCTAGGTTTTGATAAGTATAATGGGAATGAATTTATATATATATATTTATTACGCAACTGCGTAAGGGCTATCAACTTTCGTCTTATATATATATATATATATATATATATATATATATTTATTCATCATTTGCCTTTTACCTTTCGGTGTAGGCTATGAATTTATACTAACTAGAAAAAATAATAATAGTCTTAATTATAAAAAAGAATTAACGTGTTTGTTAAATTATTATTACATACTTAAATTAAACCATGAAATGAATATTAAATGCACACATACCAAAGAAATACAAATAATAACTGTTAATAATTTACATTTCATAAATTTGAAGGATTAGGAATAATCAAAGTATATAAATAAACCCAGCTCATAACATATGATTATTATTTAAAATAATTTGAATATATATAATATATTAATTATGTTAATATTAAAATTCATACAAATTGCATTACTGTCAACAAAAACTACAAATTGATAAAACAACCCAGAACAAGCTTAATTACTAAACATTTAAGATTAATGATTCTAATATAATTTAACACTATGTTATTACTAAGAGTAAGAATAATACACTTACAAAAATTACATACAAACAATTGCTAGGAAAACATTTACAGTGCATGTATTTAAAACAAAAACCTTGGTTGTTGTTTAGTACTCCTATTAATTCGTACAAATTATATTTATTCTAAATGGTTTTTCATTTAAATCTGGCACCAAACATTTGAAAGTGTTCAATGTAGTCATTATCTTACCAATTAGCTTTCTATAAGATGACATTTTACTCCTAGCTTGTTAAAACTGCCTTGATATTCTTGTGAGATGATACCAGATGATACATTTATAAGAATCCCAGTACCTGATAGAAAAATGTTAAAGTAAACTTAATGTAAGATTCAGTTATAATTAACAAATATTTACAAACCAGTTTATTATTATTATGATACCAATAAGCCACCCTTTAAATATTAAAACTCCATATAAATGATTGCGATGATTGCAATAAACTCTTATGCCAGATGTTCCATAAAAACTAGCTAAAATTAATTAAGCGATGTTAATTGATCATACAATTAGTAAATTAAGTAAAGATTAAATACTGTTACCTTATTAACTTCTTCAAATAGGCCTTTATCAATTTATTCATAATTTAAAGTGTAAAATTCACTGATCTATACACTGCACTGCATCACACTGAATGGAAAGTTAACAAATTGAATGTTGGTTATTTAAGGTTGTGCATTAATTCAAGTAACGTCTTTTAGCTTATTTAAATTGAATCAATGATATTAAAATGTCTACATCAGAATCCTGGTCAAAGTATGCTAAACTCTATGATCCTATTAAGATTGGTTCTATTGACGGAACAGATTGTGACCCACATGACAAAGCTATTGTGCGAGCAATAAATTCTCAATACATTCCCAATAAATTTGTGAAGGGACGACCGGAATTGACAATATTTGTAAGCAATTTAAACCCAAAAACGACCAAAGATACTTTGAATACTTTCTTCTCAAAATATGGGAAAATAAAACGGTTTCGATTAGTCAGAGATATAGTTACTGGTTTTTCAAAGGGATATGCTTTCATAGAATATGAAAAGGAAAGTGATGCTGAAGAAGCATATAAAAGAGCTTATAAGACTGAACTTGATGATAATAAATTATTTGTAGATTTTGAGTGTGAAAGATTATTAAAAGGTTGGAAACCTAGACGATTAGGTGGTGGCTTTGGAGGCAGAAAGGAATCTGGACAATTGAGATTTGGTGGTAGAGATAGACCTTTCAAGAAACCTATTCAATTGCAATTGAAAGATGAAGAATTCAGGAGGAAAGTGGATTATAAGAGGGAACGAAAGTCTTCAAGGAATGAAAATGAACAACATAGTAAAGAAGAAAATGGCAATCATTAAGCTTAGTTTTTGCAAATGAATTAATGTTATTGAAAGCTGTATTTAAATTTGAAATAAAAGTTGATTATTCTTTTATATAAGGGCTTTTCACTTTATATGTATGTAAGAAATAATACTTAGGCTTTTTTTCATCATATTAAATATAATAACGAATATATAATATTCTTACAATACATTACAATTTTGGTAATCATAATAACATACTTTGCTTAAAAAAAACGCAATGTATGATTATAAGAATAAGTGTGATACAGTTATGTATTACATAGAATAGATTTAGTAATAATTATAATAAAAAACAAACTACAAAAAACATAACAAGTGATTGTGTACAAATATCATACTCAAAAGTATACCTTATGAAAGTAATCTTTTAGAGTAATCATTAAATCTTCAAATAAATTCACATAAGCGATAAAGTTATAAATAGTATTTAGTAAGAAAGATTACTATCAATTCGAAAATAATAAGAAAAATATATAGAAGATTACAATATAGATTCTTAGTAAATTTAGTGTTCAGTTTAATATGTCACTATTATATTATTTGTTGTTATTGCTGCAAAATATTCTTCATATTCTTATCATGTCCTCATATCCAAAAATAGATTGTATGTATTAAATATAAAATTCTATATTCCATATGTTTGGTTTAGGGCCAGCCTCAAATTTTCACAACATTATCGCGATTATTTTCTTTAAACTATACAACAACTTTGTTTGTATAGTAATCCTGTAAATTTCGCAAATTTGTACACATCATCATATGGTATATGATTAATTATATAAATTAATCAATGTCTAACAGTCAATATAAAACATTTTAGTTGTTTCCTTAAAACTATACTATTGCAATTTTGATCAACCCTTCGATTAGGCCAAAATATTCTTCACAATTCCTCAAAAAACGAAATTTGCAACATTAACAACACACGACCAATGAGAATATGAATGAAATATATATGTAAAGCTGAAGATAGTACTAGATTTTTGTTGTTGGGCAAAATGCTATGATAGATTTAATCTTAACTGTTAATATGTATATCTTTATGAAGACCACAAATATTAGACAAACCACAAAACATTTTTGGATTAAATTACCTCAAAGTTCACTTCATTTACTTTTTATGCCATAACTATTTTCACAATGATTAATATAACTTGGTTATAGTTTTGTTGTAAATAAAGAGTACATGCAGACAATATTACATCTATTTCTAATAACAAATATGTAGTTTGCCTTATATTTGTTAAGCTATTGCAAATAATAAAATTGTTTCTGTTTCTTTGTTATGTATATTATTTCTAGTTTAATGTTAAATTATTTGTTTACTTGAGATCATCCCTGTATAAAAATATGTGTTGCATTTGTCTTTCATAAACTTTGCATAATTATTATTTGTACGCCCAACAAAATTTTACTTTTAAAATTTCTTAAGAATAAAGATAATTGCAATGAAACAATATATCTCTATAAGTAATCATATCATAGATGATAATATAACTCTATGATATTTATGTTCTCTTTGTCAACATTTTCAATTGCAATGCATCATAAATGCAAGGGTTTCGAAAGTTCCTGTATCAATTTGTAATATAAATTGTTTTCTTTGCATATTTCCTTGTGATAAAATAAGAAATATGTTATAAGGTCATTGTGGAAACCCTGAGTGGCAAATATTGTATCAACCTGGCTAAATATGTGACTAACACTGTGTTATCTTTCCTTAAGTGATTTTAGGTAAATTCAACATCGATCACGATACACTACCAATGTTTGTCTTATCTAAAAATGTAACTTATTAAAAGTTACAGTCTAAAGATTAAATGTATCGCTAATTTACGACATAGAGCTGCATGGTAAACGAGGTGAACCCATTTGAGTGAGTACTCGATCAAGCCATTGTAATGGCCCATTCAAATGTAATTCGATCCAACAAGGTGTTGAAGTGACAGTCTGTCGTCGATATTCAGCACCCCAGCCTTTGACAAAGGACATGCGAATTGTACACATTCGCGTTAATTGATAAACTGCTTCGAAACCTTGACTCACGCTTTGAGATAATAAAGCAGCGAATTCCTGATTGTTGAAGATTTTGAGATTACAACCAGGTGGGATTTTACATACTGTTGCAGGATGCCAACCGTAACGTTGATTGCAATTAGGAGATTGTACAAATATTGCTGAGTCGCTCAAACACTCTGCAAATACTTCACCACCAATATAATACAATCTCACACCTTTTCCTATATGTCTTCGGGTTTGTTCCACTACTATGTTGCGATTTACATTTGATAAAAGTCCCAAACAAAACCTAAATCAAAATGTGTGATAATTATTTTAATTTTTAATAAATTTATCAATTAATTTACCTTTCTGAATTGCTAGGATCTGTAAAACCATCAACAGTAATACTTGGTTGACTTGCATGGAAGGTTTCACCAACCCGTGTGTTTAATTCATAATAGCTAATACTGCACCAAAATGCAGGTTCACAATACATGACTGGTTGAGCATCCACAGGTGGACTAGGTGTGAGTCTAGATAAACCTATAAACAATAAAACATAACAAATTAAAAAACTTTATCAATTATCTTTAAAAACTTGAAAATTTGATTAGATAATTCATTGTAACTTACTCATGTTATCGTTAGGATCAATGGGATCACCATCTTCAGACATATAACCAGGTGGAGGTGTTTCAGTCGGTGGTGCAGCATTATGTGGAGACTCCAAATTTGTTGGAGGACCATTTGAACATATACCAACTGTATCCATATATCCACTATGCTGCATATGTAATCCCAAAGAAGTATTATGAGGAAACGAAGTGTTTTCAGGAACCGACGTGCTTAAATCCTCTAAAGAATGTTGATAAACATTGTTCTCATCACTGGTTAAATTGTGCCTTGGCACTAAAATAGCTGGTAATGCTGAAACAAACATAAAACATTAATACAAACAATGTAATCTAATCTAATCAAATAAATAAAAGAATTTCACAATAGTTTATTTATTAACAGACTGAATATAAACAAACAAACCTGGACTTTCGATTTTTGTATAATGGTATGGATTAATACAAACTTCCTCTTTCTTAAATGAATATGCAAATTCACAATGATCCAACGGTCTTAATTCATGATGTGATTGTAAATCAGGCCATCTCCATAATCGACAATAGATAACATGAGGTAATCCTTTTCGCTGTTGGATATTCGAACCCAGTTCTGTAGGAGGTCTAGCTCTGTAAACACAAAAGACAATTGAAAACCTTTACTAATAATACAAGAAAATATAACAAAACAAAGTTTGTTTTGTTTAGGAAATAAAAGATGCAAACAAAAACATTTTGCACAATGTGATGTAATCGTACAGATTCTGGAGTTGTGATTGGCCGTTTCACAAGGTACATGGCCGGTTAATTACTTACATGCTGCGTATAAAGAACACCGAAGAATAAAAAAATTCTCACGTCAATATATCCCGCAGTGATTTAATTGCAATAAACTTCGACTTCGACGACAGGTAGTAAAGAATGTAAACGAACGAATTCGATTAGTCGCGGCGCAAAGCGTGTAGGAAGGATCCAGCGCATTTGCTAGACATTTAGGGTAGGTCACAAGCCAGACTGAGTGGGGCAAGGGGGGATCTCACTCACTCTCGACACATACACAACACAAATCTATAATATGACCTTAAACTTCAAACGTTCGTATTATAATGGCAGGGCATGGAACCGAGAGGCAATTTCGAGGTGCTGAGGAAGTTTACTTTCGTACCTTGGCACTGTTACACATTTAGTGTTTGGATTTTGCGATGACACTGCTCGTTCGAGCTCTTCCAAAGCGCCGCTTTTCTTCAGCTTCTTCACAAGATTCTTGACGGCCTTGTCGCACCATTTGTCATCGGCATCGGAGACTTTCTTCCAACCCAATAATCGTTTTACGACAGGTGGTGTAAATGGCAGGATACCACTCATTGCACAATTCGCGAACGCGAGATGTGTAGGGAACGTGACAATTTAGATGTTATTCAGTTATCAACTGCCATATTATTCTCAACGCGAATAGTTACAACGGACGCGGACGCACGTTCATAAATTTCACTCGTCGCGCCGCGTCTGCTTTGCACCGAGACTATTGCGTTGCTTGCAGATTCCGTCGTACGTTTACTCGCCGAGCTGTGCGCTGCTTGATTTGAATCAGCATTTAAATTCGATTAATACAATGCTTAAAATTTAAGAATTTCGAACAAAACGCGTGTTGTGATTTCACTGCTAATCCGGATACTCCTGCATTCCAAATATTGTTACGTCATGTGTCACCTTCACTTTTAATGAAAATTTGTCCCATGACTATATGCAACTTATTACACACATGAGGCGCATTTAAATATTTTCATTCAAATTATAGAAAAACAATGAAATTCGTAATCTATTCATTGCAAAATGAATTAATTTACATTGCATAACAAGTTTTAACTGAAACCAGTTGAAATTATAAATTTAATGAAACGTGATATTATTTATTACTGTTTCGATCACAAATACGGCACATGTTTAATCATCTAATTAAAGTCTTTATCATCTTACTCATCAAAATGTAAATGTGATCGAATGTGATTAATGTAGTAACGAAATAGTTTTGTTCCACTAGTAATAAATTCAGTTTCATCATTTGCAAGCAAAGCTGTACATTAAAAAATACTATAACAATATCATTATCAGTTTTTGCTTACTTATGTCCTTCTTGCCTTCTTTTGATTTGTATCATTCTATATACAATCTTTATCTTTTGTCCCTTTTAGTTCTTATTTCATTTATAATATTTATGTAACACATTATTATTAATAGCAGCTTATAGTAATTCTGTATGTATAACATATAATAATTTGTATGTTGCTTCTTTGTATTAATTATTATTATTACAGTATTATTGTAATTTGCTTTAAATTTTTTGTTGCTTGTGTGTGTTTCGTGTTAATTAATAACAATACATATTACCAGTTAACTTTTCAATGTTTCACATTCATAAGCATAGGCTATTCAGAATAACAGTTTAAACAAAAGGCAATTTGCAAAATAAAATTTTAAGCAAATTGCCTTTGTTTTAAAAGGTACAGTATTTAATAACAATGTTGTTTTAATCGTCCATTGATCAAAGTTTCATATTTTTATATGAATGGTGTGGAAATTTATCGAATTATTATCAAACTTGCAGCATATATTAAACAATAAAAATAAAAGAATAAGATTGTACCATAAAAAAAGACTTTAGTTAACTAATAATAAATTTAAATCATATTATTACTTCCAAAGGTAATAATTTTTGTTCATTTCTAGCTGTAGGTAAATGTTAATAATAATTTCTAAACTATTACAAAGTTTGTATTAAATCATAAGATAAACAATCTAATTAATTAATTAAATCACCTTGTTAGGCACAACCAATCATGATATGGTTAAGAAATACCAATAAGTTGACTTTGATTTGATTCCTAATATCAATTATTTTAATTATGTATAAAATTTACCATTTTCCCAAAAAATTGTGTACAAGGACTTTAGCAATAGAGGGGTCGTATCAAAAATTTTTGTTCGACTATTCCTAAATATCAAATTTCTTGTAAAACATTTCCATTCTGATATTTTAGTCGTTAATCATAGGAAATCCCCCCATTTCTTTTTACATGTCCATCAATTATTTATTAACAATGCTGCATGCATGTTTTCATCAACTAAATATTACAATAATAAATATGCAATAAATAACAGTACAAGTTTCCATTTTGTATCTGGTTACCAAATTACGGATCATCCTAAATTTTCACAATCTTTATTAATTTTGATAATAATAATAATATGTATAATTCATTTCGTGTATTGTGTTTTGTAACTATTTATCAACAAGTTCGAAGCGCCTGCAAACTTCGTAGTACGTACGTATAAAAAGTGACAAAATAATATTTGGACAATAAAATATAAAGAATAAAGTATGTTGTATGTAGTAGAGTAATAAGTATACAGAATGTGATCACTAAATGTACTAATAATTATAAACATAAAATTATAATAATAATTATGCATTCATTTTCTATAATCCCTTATGGTGTTGGCCAGTTATATATCATAACATTTTGTTTCCTACCATCATTTATTTCCTCAAAAAAAAAACCAATGTCCTCTGACTTATATCAAAAGATCATGCAATTGCTTATCTTACTAAAACTATGAGTTGTCCATAAAATATACCTAAATAAACATAGAATTCAGTTTTGAAATTCCGATTTTGCTTCAACTTTCAAACATTTAAAATGTTGCTTCTCTTTTTGGGAATTGGCACTCGTAACAATTACAGTATTCAGATGGAAACGAGAAGTAATTAATAACAACGACAAAATATTTGATAAATTACATAAAAAGAATTGCTGGGGTTTATTTTGAAACAATTCTTCTATATCTTTCTCTCGATGCAAACCTTGCAACTCTTGAACTAAAATCGGATCAATCGTTTGTTCTGGACTAGCACTTATTTACGTCTGGTGGAGTCTGTAAATATTCGTCAGCTCTTTTATGTTCATTGAGCGCTTTCACTGTATATTGATCTTGTGGTAATTCACTCTTACGTCTCACAAGCGGTTTGTTCGTGTTACGTACTTTCCTTGCCTGTAAAAAACCATAAAATTAGCAATTAAAATATTTAATTTACTTTATCCCACTTTTTACCTCCTGGGCTTCATGTTCGATACTTTCGATATTGACATCACCATCATCTTCAGGACTATTCACGATATTATTATACTCGTCTATTCTTTCTTGGCTAGATATTAATTCAAAACCAGGATTTTTCTGTGCCAATGTTTCCACTTTGGTCCAGAGTTCTTCTCGTTTATTTTGCTTTTCACGTTCTCTGAAAAAAACAAAAAAGAGTTAATAACTTGTAAGAAAAGAAAAGAATCATCAGACGAACACTCACTTTTGTCTATCTTGTTTATACTGTTGTGAACACTCATCAAAGAGTTTCTGATTCATTTCCATGAACAGCTTGAGCGCATTGTAAATGAGGCCGTGTATTGTTTTGTTCCAATGGCTCTTGGAGTTCCTATATAAGCTGGGGAACATCAGAGGAATGATTACGTTCGCGTTCTCCGATACTAATGACATCACATATTCGTTATTCCAATAATAAAGCGCACGTTCGGCGACCTGGAAGTGTGGCGAACAGACGCACTTCGCCAATTGTTTGAACAACGGATTCATCACATTCTGAAACTCGGCTGGTTCGATAACGTCGAGTATCTCTTCCAGTTCGTTCAAGAACATCACCTCCTTAGGACTATGCGTCTTCGGCCAATACTTGAGTAAGCTCTTGATGACCGGCTGCGTCAGACTTGGATCTTTCTCTAGAAATTGCACGACGCAATACGCCAATTGTGGATGATACACCGATAATGATTTCACCTTGTGTAAAGGCATCAATACTCGTAGCAAAAATACTTTGTGCTCTTCTTTGAGGGGTAAGGCAAAACCGTTGATGATCGAACCGAGGATTTCAAGCAGCTCGGCGATTCCATTGTGGTGCTCAGTTTCGTAAATGAAACGATAAAAAACGTTGTTGATTTGTTTACGGATGAAAGCTCGTAGTCCTAGGAACTTGCCGTAAATACGATGCAGGGTGGTTTTTAATAGGTCTCGTTCTCTGGGGTCTTCGGAGTCGAAAAGGTCTAGTAGATTTAGGACAAACTTCTGGTCGATGTAGCGTTTCGCAATGTTGGGTTGGAAGTCTGGGGCTTCTAATACTTTCAGAAATAGATCATACACTAGCTGCAGATGTGGCCACGCCGCTTCTAATGTCGGCTCATCTTCTTCGGGGTCAAATTCGGCTCCGTTTGGATTCGACGATGGTGGAAGTGTTCGGAATAAATTTGTTGCAAACTGAAATTTTGATTTTCATTTAAAATTATTTCTAATGGAATTTTCGTGATACATCCTGTTATAACAGGATTCGTAAACGATGCACGAAAAACCTTGAGCATTGCAAATATTTGCTCATGATCACAAATACATTTATAAATTGTGCAAACAAGGAGTGAAAATGTGTTGATCGTGATAACGTACAGGTTCTATTATTTTTTTATTGTTATATTTAGACACAAGTTTCTCTTGAGATTCTAAATACAATTACTAAGCAATTGTTTGTGACTATACAACTTTCGTTTCTTTTTTAAGTTTAGGAAAATCAAATTTATGAACAAAAAAACATTCCATGTGCATGAAATGATAAACAGTGTATTTCCCCTGTTTAATTTTATAATAATAATTAAAATAGAAATATCTTTACCATATTGACAGCTTCTGGATAAATAGGTTCGGTAATAACACCTTTCTGTGCCATAACAAATTCTACCATCTCCTGTAAAGCAGTACGTTTGATTTCCTTCCATTTTAAATCTGACAAAGGGTCAACAACAAAATCGAATAAAACACAGCACTGTCGTAATTTCTTGATGAACAATTCTTCCCTTCCTGTCGGCGAACAATCTGCAAAAAAATCACAATTCAATTTCAGATTTCTTTTCAATAAATAATTAACTAACATTATTATTTGTTTGTTTATTGTTTGAGTTTCCAACACAAAGTGATAATAGACAAATCAATAGCATGAATAAATTCAAATTGTAACCAATCGTCATTAGTGTTAATTGAATTGGTGATTAGGATCGACATCAAGCTACTCATTTGGATTAATCCCAAGTATCAAAATGAACTCACCAACTTAGGACACGTGCGAGGAACGAAATGTGTCTGTTAAAAAGATGGAACGTGCATCAAGGTTAGTCATTAAGAGCGGATTAATAGGCCACGTTGAGAAAATACCAATAAGCAATTCGTTAGAGATGGAATTGAAATGGACTAATAATGTTAATGCTACTATTGAATAACTAACGAATACGTTGTTCAAATAACGAACCGGGACTTTACAATTAGACTAATTTAGAGATGATATGGTTATGGACTGAATGAGTTAATTGTTTCACTAATTGAAAAGCGTACGATTTTTTTGCTTTTGATCGAAGTACCATAAATCATTCGAAGAATTATGTAATGGAAATTCAAATTAATTTGAGCACTGTAACGTTGTAAGTTATTGTATTCGAGTGTTTAAAAGTGATGCCTTAATTTAATCAAGATGATTGGCACAATTTAATTACCAATTTAGTAAAATGTTCATTCGTCGTTTAGTTTTTAATAACCTTTCATGAAATAACTAGTTATCGATTAAATGCTTTATGTGTGAGGAACACAATAAGTGAATGAAAACAAAACACGAGAAACAACAATAAACGCGAATTTATGAAATTTCATGCAGCTCAAAAATATGAATGAATTGTTTATTTCTTCTTTTCAAGTCTATTTTTTCTAAATTAATTTCATTACCAAATAAATCTAGACCATATGTGTAAGTGTAGTAGTCAAAGTCCTTTTGGATTGTAGTGCATAAAAAATGAATCAGGAATCAATCAGTCACCTGCCAAAAGAGGCAATCGCCCCAGAACTTGCACATCGGTGTAATTAAACTTATCCCTATCGCTTCCAAGATTCCCATTCTCATTGCCATCGTCTAATTCCTTTGGCGGCGACGTCGTCGTCGCACTTTGATACCGAGCACTACAACCATTTTCCGCACTCGTCATGAATGCGACCCGTTTGCGGTTGAAAGGACCCGAAGGCTGCTCATCGAAAGCAAAGTCACTTTGATGATGCTCGATGTATTGTGATGCTGGCGATTGTAAGGAATCGACACTCGCGGATGCGACCAAATCTAAACCGCTATGAAACGAAGGCGACTTTGGTATGCCTAGGGGCGAAGTGTCGCGACCCCCCATGACATGACCTTGCGCAAATGTAGAATGTACCATAACGGAAAACGCGCACAGGACCTTGGGCCGACTGACACCACTCACGAAATGCGCCGATTGCAACACCCGGCCAACAACAATGTGAACATGATGCGCGAACGGGGATGAAAATCGCAAAATTGGAAACCGAGCGAAACGTGTGTGTGGTGTGTCGCAAGATATTATCGCGGGGATACTGAGGGTGGAAGGAAACCGAGACAATAGTTTATGCGACGATGCTTAGGCGAGTTCATTTTTGGTTAGCCTTTAAAGGACGAAGGAAATATGGATTACACATGGGAAGCGAAGTGAATGGATGAATGCGCAGGCGTTGTGGCTTTCCCTTCGAAGGAAGAAAAGCTACCCCACTATGAATGTAAGCTTTTCACGTGTTCAAACAAGGAAGGGAAGAAAATGACATATACGGGATGATAGCTAAGAATGGTGATGTGATGTTTTCTTGTTTTGGATTTTCCACATTTAGAAATATCAAAGGGGTTGTTACTCTTTGTTTTCTCATGAGTTCATTCCATACATGCAGTAAACAAACAAAAACAACAAGGACTCAGTAAAAATAGGGGAAACTCAAACAAACATTGATGATGATGATGGTGAGTAATAGGAAAAATGTACAAACTGTGCCAGTAAAACGATCAAGTTTTCTTTATTACCTCTTAAGGCTGGCAATAACTCCAACTCCCGATTCTTGGTAATATTGAATCGCGAACTGGAATTCCTCTTGTCCTTTTTGAAAATAGGTCCTTGCACAGTCCCCGTTGTGAGCGTGGCGTTTTTCGTAAGTTGCGTCGGCGGTGGTGGTGTTGTGTTCGTCGCCAGCTGGTTTGCTTTCGGCTGAAAGGCAGAGAATACAATACAATAGAATCGTTTCGTTATTATTCAACAGCAGTAATGTTGGACGCGAAAATTAAGAAACGCTTGGCGCTAAATATTTGGCAGGCGTGCGATTCAACAGACACCTCTGTTGACACTAATAGAACATGCAACGCGGATAAATTGTAAACAAATAATTTTAATGACGAGGCTTTTAATAAATCTTTCAATGTGTATTAAATAAAGTTAAGTAATTTGGAAAATTTTCAATTTAGTTTTTAAAATAATCTTGGAAAAGAAATATGTAGAAATTATGAATGATAAATTAATAAGTGTGTAATTAAATTAATTATCTTGTCTTATGCTATACAATTATGTTAATTAATTACTAGGTAATTTCAAATATAAATTTCATAAATCAGAATCCGAATTTTTATATGACGTTGAAATAAATAGTTTATAAATGATGGCAAGAATTTCAATGAAATGAGAAAATATGAATTGCATAAATTTACATTCCATTTTTACAGTTCGATAATCTAAATCAGCTGATTTTTATTTTGTTTACTTTCGAACGCAAATAAGTTATTTTTAGTTGTTGATATTCTATATTCCTATATGAATATGATGCAAATAATATGCCATATGTAAATGTATTTCAGCCAGTTTCACAGCTCGTTTAACTATCGTAATATGCCAAATTAAAATATACAGGGTGAATAATAATGATTTAAAATTTATCTACACTATCTTTATCTCAAATATTAAATACAGTGACCACATTTAGTGATAGAACCCACGTGATTGCATTGCCCTTGAAATCAATAAAATTATGCAAAAACGAATTAAATAAAAACTAGCAACTTCCGTCAAAGTATCAATCTGAAATTAATCTCCTAATAATACAAATCTATACATGTCGTATGTATACTAACAATCTAATCACTTAATAAACGATGATCGATAGTTTATTCTCGCATGAAGTTCATGCGAATTTGTGCGCTTGGTTTTCGGCATAGTGCCAATAATAAAACAGTTGCGAAACAAAAATAACTCGACGCACGCAACTCTTTTACTCTACTCCATATTTCTCGTCGAGTTTTTAAAGAAACATCCTCAAATCCTTCCCTTCTTCAAGGGGTTAAGTAAAATTAAATCTAAATTAAATTAAGATGATAAGGGCCTATATAGTTCTGACCTTCTAAAACATAATAAATATTGCATGTTGTTAAAAAAACCACAAAAGTACTTTAACCCTATTAAATTGTATTACTAATGTGTTAAATTAAAAATTGTAAAAAAAGCCAAATAAAAATTGTAAAATAAAGCAAAAAATAAATATACCGCTTCAGTGACGCTCCGTTTTCGTCTTCGAAAAAGTCCTGCAAAGTCCATTTCTCACCTAACCACCATTTCAAAGAATAATAATAATATTTGCATTCCTATCCTCGAAATAGCAAACATCCAAGTCGTGTATTGTACATGTGCCTCCGAATACAAATCGAATCCTTGAATATCTGGCATGTAGTAAAGTAAAATGTACACGTAAGTAAAATAATCTTGTGTTTCTTGGAAACTGACGAAAATCCCAACTCCACCTATACCTATATAAGATCCTGTCGAATTTCCCGATACTTCTTCTTCCACTCACTATCATCACAAGAACGAACGCCTAACTTCGTGTATATTTTCGTTCGCATACCCCATATTGAAGAATTTAAGAACACACTCGACACACACACGCCTAGGTTAGGTGAAAATCAATGAAAAATAAACGCTTGCCACACACATCCGGCTACTGTATCTAAAATATGTGATTCGATCGATCTGACGCGATTTATCGACGAAACGATAATATAAACACGAAGCTAGAGATCTCTTATGTTATTATGTGAGCTTTTTCCTATTGTATGTAAACGAAACCGTGCCGTTCGAAAATAAAACGCCAACCGACCAATCTACCCGTCGTCGACATCGAGCTTACTTAAATGTTTTGTTAGTTTACATTTATTTGAAGAAAAACGCGAGGAAAATTATCGACGAGGACATTCCAACCAATTGCTTGCTCTCTAGCTAAATAGGAAATTTACTACTACTAGCGCGTTTTCTTTCCGTTCCTTTTTCCTTTTGTCTATTTTATTTGTTCAACTGTTAGTTAACTTTTCTTCTTATTGAATTTGAAATTAGTTGTTTGGAAGGCGTTTATCTTAATAATTGCGCTTTTCGAAATCGTTTGGGACATAGTGACACATATTTGTAAGCAAAAGAAGCGCCAGTTACGATTTTAATCGGGCAATCCGCGCGTTATACCGTGTAAATATAAACTAACAAAAGTAATTTTCGAATGTCAGCAATAGAAGCGGCATGGACATGGCAGGATTTTGCGAGTGTGTTTAAATCGTTCCTCGCTCTTGTTTACGGAGAAAAACTAGGGACGTCTGCCAAAAGACCTCAATCACGTGTACGAATGTTGCAGATTTGCTTGCGTTTAGGAGTGTGTTACGTAAAACTGAGTTACAAACACATATGGTTTTGCATGTGTGTATGTATAGGCATATTTCATATTTACTTATGGTTATTGATTTTAAAAGTGCAAGAAAATCAAAACTCACTTGGGAATTGACAGTTAATTATGTCGATAACGTTACTCTATGCTAAGAATTTTCTAGGAATTCATATAGGAATTTTAAAACTTTAGAAAATTTACCTTTCTGGGGTTTTCGGCAATTCTCGCTATTAATTTTGTAGGCATTTTAATCGAAATATATATAAACTCTTTTCAAAAATCAAACAATTTTTTTTGAATTAGAAATCACATGCACTTAACTGTCGTTAACTGTCGACGTGAAATTGTCAAAATGACAATGAATTACCGACAACAATAACAAAAAATAATTATTTTAAGGTGCTATATTTAGTGAGAAATCATTTTGTTATCATTTATTTGCATATTACTTACATTTGCATTAACTAATTGCTAGTCGTAACTTAACAAAAATTAGGAATTGATTTTAAATAAATTGCTTCCATTTGTTTAATTAAAATTGTATGCATATTACATTAACCATACAAGAGTTGCAATAAAATTAGATTTTGTGAAACAAAAATTAATCATAAATATATTTATTTACATATTTTGGAGTATTTCATGTAAAATTAAATATTAAAAAAATTGCGATATTAATAAAATTTATATCAAAAGAAGCACACATTAATAATCTATCGATTGATATATGATTGAAAATTTTACAATAAGTAGTTTTCAAGTTATTAATTAAAACAGATCAGAAAGCATGGAAGAGCGCAGCAAGCGTGCGGGGGTTCAGCTGATTGGACATCGTCAATGGACTCCAGCCCTATTCTCTTACTTACTAGTAATTAATTTTAGCAAATTAAAAAATCTCCCATAAAAAGCAATGTAAATTTCAAACGGCCACTACAACACCGCGTTTCGCATAAAAAAATTATCCCTTAAACTGTTTGTTATACTCAATATTTTTCCTGTAATGCTTTTCACATACAATAATTTTCCTGGAATTTTATTTTTTGAATCTTAAAATATTAAAACTGAAATTTTAAAATA
>JASKGN010012099.1:0-10134 GCA_030556245.1 Falagria sp. GC000072 | reverse complement strand
GACTCCAAGTTAAATTCATTCCTAGTAAATCTTGACAATAGATTACTCTTGCCTACACCAGAATCCCCAATCAGCACGACTAAAACAAAACAAAAATTTATATCAGCGAGATATTGAAAACATGAAAACACAATTTAAGAAAACAATGTAAAATAAAAACGCCCAGTATTTAGTTTCATAGAAAAAAAGGTAATTGTTTAACATTGACAATACGATGCATTGATAAAAATGACTCAACCCAAACTGATAACGCAAAGTCAGTCAGTACTTCTGTACAAACATTACGAATTATCTTCACAATGAGTTTCTTAGATTATTATGAATTAGAATCGATCATGCGGGCACTAAAAGCTATTACACGTTACATGACCCTTGACACTGCTGACTTGTCAATATGAATATACAACACACGTCGATTGCACTAAAATCCCAATAGATTTCGGCCCACAATTTTTACAAAGGATACATTGTGACAATCTGTCGTCTCTCACCTTTAAATAGATAATCATACTCGTCGTCTCTGGAACTCATCTTGAATCGATTTTAATTACAGCTAGTCGTTGCAAATTATTACCAATTCTTTGCCACACTAGTCTGTCTTACACAGACGAATTATTATGTGAATGTGTGTGCAATTAGAGACGGCGGCTTAAAGTTTTCTCGTTCTATCTCACGTTACGGTGGGGATCTTGTTCATGTGAGACACGACACACGACAGCGGCTATCACCGAAAAATTACACACGAAAAACACTTTGCAATTGAATCTCTCGCCTCCTATTCACCGAGCATCACATACACGTACATTCAGTAGTGTAAATTCGGTTTCCTTCGATTGCGGGGTTTAATTTAAAGCTACTAATTGCGTTCAATTGGCCATATCACAGACACATTGTCGACTGGTGTTTGATTTTGCTTCCTATACCGCGCCGTCACTGATTATTAATCTTTGTCTTCTTCGGGGCCGAACTGTTTTTTACTAACACGGAATATCCACACGACAAAATGGCGACGCCTTTTTTGTTGTTCGTGTTCTTCGATATACGGGTTTATTACTAGCGCTATTTGCGGCATATTCAACAACTAAGGTTTTATTTTAATATTGTTTAAATTGTAATTTGGGATTATTGTTTATTATTAGATGTAAAATTTATTTAAATTATGTAATTCTAGGAAACATTATTGATATTGATTTACTAGTTTTTGAAAAACATTGAATTTTATTGTATTATGGAGGATTTGAAAATAAATAAATAGATATCTCTTAAATATATTATAACTTCTTATTTAATTCATGGAATTGTAATAAATGTTGAAATATATTGATAATTTCTTTTTTAAATGATAACAAACACGTGATTTCTACCTGCACCATGACTAATCAACCTTGAACAGTAAACCCCACGTTTAATAAATAAATACCATAAATTCCAAATGAATGAATATGTATATTATATTAGTTCTTTTCCAACATATGACAAACTCGACAATATAATAACTAATTTAGAAACAAATTCTTGAAATTTAAACTTTCACACATGAACAAAACAAACGTATAATAAGTTGCCTAACTTTTTTTTTAAATTATAGGCAACCAAAGGAACGCTGGTAAAACTTTCAAAAAACAAATGCCAAACTTAGATTTGTAAAATAAATTTATTTTAACAAAACGAAAGAAATCTGTACTTAATCCTTTCGGAACATGTGAATATAATATATATGTATAGAATATAATCGTATAAAGAAACAACACTTCTTTTCACAGTATCATCCACACCGGTAAAAAGCAAAACGAAAGAGAGCATCTCTTTGTATCGCATTTCTTAAACCTAATAATACATAAATTCGTTTCTTATCTTCTCTTTCTCTCTAGATAGTAATTTTTTGACTAGTTGAAGCTTAACAGTTAGCAAGTCGATCAGATCAACAACTTTTAGAAGTTATACACACGGGTACAATGAGGTTCGACCCATTTCATAAATATTTTAAAACTATCAAATATCCGACCGACTCGCTTTCATAATAATATTAATTAGTAAGTCCTAACAACGTAAAACAATTTGATACTGTACAAGTAATACCTATCTACTTAAAGTACTTATATATTATTCTTTGCGTATCTGTTAAACTAAATAGTGAAAATCATCACAATGTTTGTTTCTTGCTTAAAATAATACTCGTATGTCGATCGTTTGGGCAGGAATCATCCTTACAAGTTGATAGTATCCAAATCCTGAATTGGCGCACGTCCGCTGCTGTTACTTTCCTGCGATTGTGCAGAAGCAGGCACGACGCTGCTGTTTTTCACCTGGTTGCTTCCACTCGAATGGATGATTTTGCCCAAACCGGGGATATTAAAGTCAGTGTTGGGCAACTTGCGCATAATTTTGCCGGACGTAATAAGTCGACCGAAGCCTTCTTGATGGGCAAAAGCATAGCCAGAACGGATGGAACGTCTTGCACGTCGTGCAGAAGGCGTTCGCAAAACATCTTGACTTTGTCGTGAGCGCATTTGTTGCATGCGTTGCTTAAGTCGCACGCGATCCGATAATGTAGGAAATACATCTACGAAGTAGAATCGCCATGCAAGGACAGGCATGAGACAAATGATGACTACCAGGACAGTGGTGAACCAAAAAGTGACTTCTGACATAGCCATAGTTAATGCCCCGACGTAAATCCCACCTAGGACGTAGTTATAAAAGTAATCCATAATGAAATACACGGCTAACGATCCCCAAATCATTATGTGATTGAATACTGTCCAGTATTGAGTATCCAATGCAATCTGAGCTGTGTTTACGATGACTAAAATTGTTGCGACCACACTGCAGAGAAGCATATAGTCCGAGAGGCCTTTACCAATTGGACTAACAGCATCAAAGTACGTACCTGAAAAAATAAATGATTATTATAAATAATTAAGAAAAAACAGTTGAATGTAATTTTTATACATACCAAAAGGAATGAAAAATAATACTATAGAAACATAGCAGCCTTGTAAGGCGCTTCGAAAAAATTCCTTCTTATTAAAGAAAGAATTATAGTGCCCAGGTTTGTAAAGCTGCGGATACATAATCGAATTCTTGTCGTTAACATCCTGATCGAAAATTCCAACGGCTAGTACAGGTTGCGAGGTGTAGAACAAATTGTACACTGAGATGTACATAGGATCAAAGACAGTCTGCGCACTGAACCCGCAAAAGAACGCAAACCAGAAATGGCATAATGTGAATGCAAAGTTCTTATTGAAGAAATATCGCAGGAAGCTGCACATCCGATAATAGGACCAACGACCGTGTACGAGTAACAGGCGTTCTAGGAAACGAAATTGCGCAATCGAGTAGTCTGAAGCAAGGACGGCTTGCATTCCTTCTTGGCCTGAGATACCAACACCAATGTGTGCAGCTTTAATCATCGACACGTCATTTGCACCATCGCCGATTGCTAAAGTCACAGCATGTTTATTCTTTTTGATTAGTTCAACCACCAATGCTTTCTGCAATGGCGTCACTCGACAACATATCACACTGCGACAATGCGTCACAACTTCTAGAAACAGTCGTTCCATTTTTGGATGGAGACAATGCACCAATGAATGGCCATTAATCACAATTGCAAATCCGCCGGTGGTACCATCTTCAGATTTTAAATCTGGCGAAGAACCATCGCGGTATTCTAATTCAGTACTAAATGTCACTACACTGACTGCAGGTGCATGGGGTTGTGGGGGTGTTGAATTGCCTAATGAATTTCGTCGACTGTGTCCATCGACAACTCCATTTGTGGCATTTGCTGCAGGACTGCGTGGTTGAAAAGTGTGTACTATTCGTATGCTTTCTTTATATTTAAGTAGCTGTTGATGCACTTCGTCATAAGACGAAGCGTCGACTATGAACACGTCCAACATTTCGTCGGTTAACAATTGGCAAGAGTATCCTATATTTATTGCAGTTTCTGCAAAAAAATAAAAGAAAAAGTCCGAATGTTTGTAATAATCTTGTGTTTTTGAATTTTTACCTTGTTTGTCACCAGTAAGTACCCAAATTTTAATACCAGCTAATATAAGATTAGCAATAGCTTGAGGAACACCGTCCTGCAGTTTATCCTCAATGGCAGTAACACCCAAAAGCACCATGTCCGTTTCAATCTCTTCATAAATCGCATCCAATCGTTCGTCACGATCTTGTAAGCTAATTGCAGCTTCTTGATGTCGTTGTTTCCAATCATTGAAGAATTCTTCATCTAAATCTCGACATGCCAAACATAAAGTTCTCAAACCTTCACCTGCAAATTTCTAAAACAAAAAAATAAAATTAATATTTGAAATAATTTAATTTAAAATAAATTAATCTCACATTTAAATGTTCTTGAGTACGAGCTTTCATATCATCAGAATTCCTTTTAAGCCTTTCGTAGATAACATTATCAGCACCTTTACAATACAACCGTAAATGTCCCTCTCGTCTTAAAATCACCGACATACGTTTCCGGACATTATTGAAATCAAGAATACATAACAATTCGTATACTTCCTTCTTCCCCATCACTTCGATAGTGATACTATTAGGCGATCGTTCTTTAAACACAAATCCAAAATTCCTCGCAGCCGAAACGAGAGCGGCTTCATCAGGAGATTGTGCTTGATATTCTAATCTTCCATTACTATTGTCTGACATCACTGTATGACATAAAGCTAACAGTCTGAAGAAATTACACGCATCGGTGTCTTCTTTCTTAACAGCATCTAATAATGCTCGATCATAGAATCGAAATTCAGGTTCGTAATAAGAATTGAAACTGAAATCTAACGAAGGCAAATCGTCAGTGATTTCGACGACTTCCCCAGTGTTTTTATCGATGACATCGCCATAAGTGAGTCCGGCAATCGAACATTTATTGAATGTCATGATGTTTTGTGTTAGGGTGCCTGTCTTATCAGAAAAGATGTATTCGATTTGTCCAAGCTCTTCGTTTAATGTAGTCGTGCGTGCCTTCGCATGAGTTTTGGTTTTATCATGGTACATTTGTTCGTCCCAATTTATAAGAAAACTCTGAACGAAACGAATCACTTCGACGGAAACATACAGCGAAATGGGGACGACTGTGTTTAAGACGATTGCATAAGAGAAGAACACTAAGAGCGCAATAATTGTTGCACCTCCTAAGGGTTCGGCGGGTACTAATGAATCCCAAGGTAAGTACGTTTGGAAATATCGTCCTACCAATGACTCCCATATGCCGCATGCCACCATACAGAAAAGGCACATTGACAATAAAAAAAATACAATCTGGAAAGAAATAAAAAAGTAAAATTAATTTAAAGAAAAGAAAGAAATAAGTCAACTTACTCCTATAATTAAAAAATTAAGTAGCCTATCTATACTAGTACGTTTGAATTTGGTCTTGCCGCTGTTTTGCATGAGCTTCGTATCTTTGCCAGCAAAGATCACCACCCCGTAGCACCATTGGGTGTTGCGTAAAACACAACCGCGTAGAATGATCTTATCATTATCGAGACTGTATTGCTTGTTCTTCCATGTAAGTGTCCCTTCGAACTTGTTGAGAAGATTGTTAGGCGTTTCGCATATGATCTCGCCATCGAAGGCACTGATCAAAGCGTCGTTTTGGCCCATTTCCGCCGTCTCCGTCAGACATTGTCTGCATTTTAAATTGGTTTCCCTACAACCCAGAAATAAAAAGGGATTAATTAACACTTGATGCCCAAGAAAAATTCAATTGAAATTACCCGTCAAGTTCAGCCGTCTCGATATAACACAAACCATTTGGTTCGCTCGATGTTAAGAGGAGGATATCTGCAGCTACGAACTGATTATTGTCCATGCGAATAATATCGCCAACTTGGACAGATGACCATCTTTCTTTTACCAATTGGCCATCCTTCACCGCTTGAGATTTTCTGTTGTTGACGTGTGAATCGGACATGTGGCGTTGCTAATTTTAGAAACAAACAAAGTTTAGAAATTCTAAGTTTTGTGTTTGATAGAAATTCGTAGTTTTGTATTTGGTAAAAATACTTACAAAATCATCATAGGCATCTTTAATAGCAGTCAAACCCAACACACCAATTAAAGGTAATGCCGTGGTGATAGGCGTCAAACTACTAATCGCCGGAATCAGTTGTAAGACTAAAAGGCACAAGAAATAGAAGTTGGCCAACCGTTGAAACTGTTCGAAGAGATTCAACGGGAGGAATGTCAGCACCGTGTATTTGGATGTCTTTATGTAATTGTTGGCGTAACGAAATTGGGCATTGAACGCGCGATCGTTTGCTTTGATACGTCTTTGATTATCTAAAACAGAAAGAAATTTTATTATTAAACAAACAATAGACGGTGTATTTGTAATTGTAGAGGTTTAAATATAAACGTTATTCATTTACTCGTCAATTCGTCATTGTTTATTGGACGCGTTGGTATCAAATGATACGAATATTCCATATTCGCTTTGAAATAATTCGATAGACCGCGAGCGCATATTGTTGGAAAACCACTGCGAAATTAAGAACCATACGAACAACTACAGAAGATTTCACTTAGCATTCTGATACTAATTGGTATCGACACAATATTTATCGTCGTTGACAA
Organism: Falagria sp. GC000072; assembly: GCA_030556245.1. Taxonomy (NCBI): domain Eukaryota; kingdom Metazoa; phylum Arthropoda; class Insecta; order Coleoptera; family Staphylinidae; genus Falagria; species Falagria sp. GC000072. Next base: position 3,528 of record JASKGN010012099.1, on the reverse strand, counting down.
AACGCAACTTTGTTGAGTTGTTGGTGAGATTCACGCACAATTTGTAATAATGCGCTTGGACTAACAAATTATTTCGTTGTCTTTCTAATTGTACTAGATTCGAAATGATCGACGTATTGCTCATATTCAAATTATAACACGAATCAGTGCTACTTGTACATATTTTCCTAATACACGCTTTGAAATTTCTCTGGTTGTTGCTTACAACCTTGAACTCGTATTAAGATTTGTTACCAATTGATTCATTTTTAAACTATGCAGTGTATTATAAGTATAAGTATTACCATTTATCAATTGTTATTAAAATGAGCTATAAACTTTTATTACCATTATGTTCATAAATTTTCCTAATAGAAGTTTAATACTTAATAAAATTTAAAAATTTAATTTACAATAAAATCTCAAATTCCAAAACAAACTTTTTTCAAGTTTCAAAACATACCTCAACAACTTTTAGGGACTTTTAAAAGGAACTAGTTGTAACCAACCTAAATATCCAAACCAAAAAAGACAAATTCCGCATTCCTGCAAATTTAGCAAAATTCTTACCAAAACTAGCAAAGGATTTCCTAGCATCACGCGTTCTTACGGTCTGACTGCTGTGACTTGGAATAAATGGAACATCGACATTATCAGGAGGTACAGGCGTGCGATAGCGCCTATCTCGCCAAACAACAATCCTGCTGAACGCACCAAAGACAACATCCCGAAAGCCTTCGCGTTGTTGACTACCACCGCTGACGATGCTCGTCTTCGAGCGAGATTTGTCGTGCGGATCTAACACGACGCTACAACTAGCCTTCTGCTTGCATTTCTTGCGCGTATGTTTCAAATGCTTCCTGCTACTATTACTACCGTCGTCATCGTCATGCACTTCGAACACTTCCAATTCGTAGTCCATGCTTGTCGCCGCCGCACACCACTCATCTGTTTAGCCCGACGGCGGACCCGATGGTGTTGTTGTTATTCCTGCAGGAGCGATGCGGCACGCATATTACGAATGCAGTGCGTCTTCCGGGTGCGGACGGGTGTTACTCATCGGGCGCTGGTGCGTGGATGGAATTTTGCTACGAACGAACGCACAACACAGCGAACACATTCTCAATACGGATACGGTTCTGGACGACGAATGTGAATACATTTGCTATTTTCACCTCTAGTCTATGTCCTATTCATGACAGCTACTTCAACGCGCGCAGCAGGAAAACCTGCAGGGTGACAACAACGTTTCGTGGGCGGTGTCTGAACTAAACTTTGATTCTAATATTAGCCGTTAGATTGCATTACGTTTATTGTTGTTTGAATTTTTAGTAGGACAAAAGAAAATTGGAAATTTAATTTATTAGTACTCGCTTTCATTGAAAACTTGTTTAATATAATCTCGTCATAATTAATATTTTATTTATTAAGTAATAGATTTGTAATTTTCTTAATTAAAAATTTATTATGTTCGTTTCGTTTCTTATCACTTTTCTTCTTCTAAATGATTTAATATTCTGTGGGAGTTATTTACACCTGTATAACAAGTTTATGTACTTGATAATTATTTTATTATTATTTTTACTAATACTGATGAATTTAAGTATATCATTGTTTCGGAGAACTAATAAAAAATGAATGCAATATAAATAATTAATAGAAAAATCATAAAAGGTCAAAATTAAGGATTAATTATTGAAACTTTATAACAGCCATTTAAAATATTCCAGATGGCGCTACAAACAGAAAACTTTCAAATTTTGGCGCTTATCTTAGTTTTTTCAATATGCTGGTTTAATAATTAATATTTTTATTGCTGCGGGCTAATAAATATGCAAATAAATTTCTAAAACTTTAGAAATAATCTAAAATAACACTTTATATCGATTTCTATTTAAATTGACCTATCAAACACCTGTCTGAACTAAATAATTAAAACAAACTTTATAAGAACGAACGCAACATTCTTCTTATCTTCATTTTATCTAGTTCTAGATATTTCTATCACTATATAATTAAATAATTTCCTTCTTTCCCTTTACCTTTATGTTTCTTTGCTAAATAAAACTTTTAATTAGTAGCCGTACTAATTAACTACTACTTCATATTGATTTCTATGTGAATTTGACATTTGTATAAACAAAATTTAATCTGATTCAAATCCAAGAAACAAATTAAAAGTAAAAAATTAAATCTTACCGTGAATTAAGGTTCTCCGTCTGCTCATAAAAGACGCCCTGTCCATGATTCCAAATGGCGCGTCCTTAAACAAACAGCTGAAGCGTCCCTCAACGAAATGTTAATTGTCCAATTTAATTAAAGCTTCCTTTTGATTGTGTCTTAAGTAACTTTGATATGTACGAAGTATTCCTTTTTGTATTTTATGCTCGTTTTTAATTGTAGTATAAAAGTATTTGTAGAATCTTCCAGTCAATAAATAAAAATATAAATGGCAAGATGTAAGTGTATGTCACTGGGAATGTCATATAGTTGGGTCCCAATATTTTCTTTAAGGACACTTAAAGCTTAATTATTCTTATTTGTATCTTTGCTTTTTATATATAATTTTTATAAATAATTAACTCGTTGTAATAAATAAAATATTTGTAGTTTTTTCTGTTTAAAATTTATTTATAAGGCCACTGGTTGTGTCGTTTTGTTTTACTTCCAAGAATATTTTCTTTTCTCTTCAATTTGTTAGTTAACTTTTGATTTAATTTTAAGTTTAAGTAACTTTCTTTTTTTCAGTATAAAAAGGACGTCTTTATATATTGTTGGTTCAACAACTTGATAATTGATAAATAATTGAGGTAGTGATTCCTTCAGTTTGTGAAATTTTTCGTTTATCAGTTGGCAATGAACAATTTTTGCAGTTTTTTCAGTCCTTGGTTATAATGTTGATGTTTTTCTTTCCCTGCGACGACCAACTGGCAAGAACAGGCGACTAGTGCCAGCTGACGAAGAAGGTCCAGCCATTGACCAAAACTAAAAAAAAAATTTAAAATTAATTGAAAAAATAATTTAATACAGAAGAAAATTTAAATTTAAATCGAAGTGCATTAATTTTTCAATAATGAGAATGCACATTGAAACCTTGAATTCTTTGCTTGATGCAATAAACATGAGGACAGCAATTAACGCGACCTAGCATGCTTCATATAAGTACATTATTTATACATATGTAGTATACATATCCTTTATCTATTAATTAGCAGATTATTAATATCATGAATGATTAATAATTTTCGAGCTGCGAGTAGAGGAGTTTTCTATTTTATATAATAACATACGAAGAAATTAAATTAATAAAAAGTTGAGTCTAGTAAAATTATATTATTAAAAGCCTAAATTATAAATCCAGCTGGAAAAGTTCGATTGATTTTGTGAAAACTAAACGTGTAAGTGTAATTACCATGGATTGAACAGGTGTATCTTGTATGTCTACTATATTATCAATATAAATCGAATTACATTTATACAATAATAAAATAAAAATTTTAAATTTTTTCATTGAAAAAAAAACGGACATGATTTCCAATTTTTAATAAC
>JASKGN010012075.1:0-10054 GCA_030556245.1 Falagria sp. GC000072 | reverse complement strand
GCCATGTTAAGGATACAGTCATACTAGTGAATAAGTGGTTAAGACAATTTTTGCATATTGTTTAATTTGCTGCTATAATTAATGGCACAATTTGACTTAACCTTTTGTTCACTTGGGCGGCAAATTAAACTTGGTACCACTTGTTTTCAATGCTTTTGCCAAAGATAAATTTGAATTAAAATAATAAAAAACATAAAAATAGAATATGAGTGTGTTATTCAATTAAAGAGTATTTAAAAAAAAAGTATTTAATAATTACATTCGTACACCATTTTTTCATATACATAGACAATTATTTTATTATACCTTAAATTAAAATGTAAATACAATCAAAACATTTATACAAAATAAGAATTTAATTCAAAATTATTAACTAAATTACGTTCTAAAAAGTTAGCGAGTTGGCACAGCACTCTCTTTTCGTGCTGCATCTTGCAACAATTGTGTATCTACCTCATCTGCAGGTAATTGGACATATCGCACAACAGAACCTCTGATAAAACAATTCTTGACTGATAGCTATAAAGTATAAAATATGAAAAATTAAATTAATATTAAAGAAGTTCTATAAAGAATATATTATTACTCATACCATGTGTGGATATTTCTCTGTATCTGTTACACTTATATCAGTGAGTTTAATATTTAAATATTGATCGACTGAATGTAAAGTTCCACAAATACTAAAATAAGAAAATTATGTATTACAATGAATATTTTTTGTATACTTTTAATATAAGCTAAGCGATAATACCAAACCTTAAATCATTTTTAAGCTCCACCACAACATCCTTCCCCACCAAAGATTTGAAAAAGGAATAAAACAACTAAAACATAATAATGTTAATTATTGCAATTTACTAAAAATATATTTATACAGCGATATTACCATTTTTATTGTAAGTTACGTTTTTGCTATGCTGATTTTGTAAAAAGTAAGGTTATGTTTAAAACAAGCGCACTCAATCACGTGATATTTTCGTAACTTTTCGAGAATTCACGAATGCAAATTTGAAATTCAAATGCTGATTCTTATTTGTTTGCAAATTAATTTTTAATATGTGCCATGATTGAATTGGTTGCCATAATTAATTTGTTTATTTCTATGGCAAAAACAATTGTTTTATGTTTTTTTTATAAATCGTGAAGGCATTGCAAAATCATAGCAGCTTTGCCATCACAATATTATGTTAAAACAATAAAGCACATCCTCAAAATTACACGTGTTCGCGTGTTAGTCAAAATTTAAGTGCAGTATTTTGCAGGGGATAAAAATTACTTGTATTAAAATGTCTTCTGATAAACGACGAACATTATTATGCAAATTGAAGAATTTGGTGGATCAAATTGACGACAAACCGTAAGTTAAAAATCGATTTTTTAAAAGCTGAACTCTAAATGATTGCTTTGTTAAAGTCCTTGTGGCCCTTGCGGAGTTTGTGGGCCGTTTTGCTCCCCTTGTGGAAACGGTGGTCCTATTCCTCTACCCCCATCAATGAATCCAAGTCCTATGGGTGGGTGTCAAGTTGGTTGCCCACCGGTATGCTTGCCGCCCGTATGCCCGGCACCGATGTGTAGCGTACAAATGCCAGGATTTCAATCCTGTGGCGGCGGATCGTCACATCCACCCAACTGTTGTAGCATGCCACCAATGTGCTCACAACCCCCACCACCACAACGACAATCATGCCCGCCCCAGGGAAGAGGGCCCATGTGTTGTGGGGCACCAATGTGTCCACCGGTATGTTGCAAACGGACCAAGTCCAGAGAAATACGAGCCAGTATTCTGATATCTGGCTGTGATTGCGTTAAGCATAACGGCTTGCAAGACCACTGTCCGCGTAGCGAATGCAGAGGTGCGCCTTGCTGCCGTACTTTGCCAGACGCAAGCTGCTGCCCAGCGTTGGAGGAGTATGGCAAGCTGTTCCATCAAATGTCAGGTCACCAACGTGGACAAGGGCCTTGCAAGCCGCTCCAAGCATCCTCGTCCGCCTGCTCGGACTCATCATCGTGTGTTCCAGTTAGATGTTAGATGTTAGTCAAAATATTATCTAGATAATATGTTTAGATTAAAAATTATTTCATTTGTCAAGTTGCAATTGCTTGACCTTTGGTAGTAGATATTAATAAAACAACCTATCATACAATATAAAATAATGGTTTTTAATTCTGTGCAGAATGGACCATGCTCCCCATGTTGCATACCTCCGGGACCCTGCGGACCTTGTGGATCCATGTACCCCATGGGCGTTTGCCCTATGCCCTGCTCCGGCGGGTCGTGTGGCATGTGTGGACCGCCTTCGCCGTGTGGTTCGCCTCCGTCATGTGGATCTCCATGTGGTCCACCTGGTGCTCCACCCTGTGGTCCACCTTTTGGTCCACCATTTGGTTGTGGTGCACCATGTGGACCTCCATGCGGACCAATGGCGCCATGTGGACCTCCGTGTGGGCCTATGATGTGCGGGCCATGCGGCCCATGCGGTCCACCCTGCTGTGGTGGCGGCATGCCATGTGGCCCGTGTGGGCCAACCGGGCCCTTCATGTGCTGTCCGTGTTAATTGCATGCATTCGTCAATGTTTGGTTGTCTTGAAAGTAAGTTATACGAATGAACTAATGCGTCTGTAACTGAATCAAAAGTTGTGACCAAATGTTTGTCTGAATGTATGAATGAACACGAACAGTACAGAAAGGGCTATCATAAATACACCAGGTCCGCCGGGTCTCTACGTCCGCTCCGTGGGTTGCATGGATGCCATGAGTTTGGCACTTCTAGAATTAACTATTTAGTTGCCATACGAAACCGAATCCCCTGCAATTTTACAATGCTGCCGATTTTAATTATGTAAGTGACAAATTATTACTTGAAGGGCCCAAAAAGGGTCTCTGTGTCTAACTGCTTCTTTTCGTCTAGGAGGTGCAAATGTGGGACTTTGTTGGCAGCGCCGAGGATAGTAAGCCGGGATTCGAGCCTGACATAGTTGAAACCCTTAGTGGGTTTAATTTATGTCCCCTTGTCCCACCCATTGAAATCCTCTACATGAACGACGCCACCAAGCAGATTAATCAAAAGAGCGACTCCAAGAACTGCGTAATTTGTCGCGAATGTATGAACACCGCAGCGAAGCGATTTAGAAAAGGCATTAAGAAACCCATTGTTATACAAGTATAAACATCAAACCTACTAATCTAATAAAGTTGACTAACATTGGGAACACTGTAAGATTTACATTGAGTTTTATTCATACATTATTTTTTATCATCTTGTATGTCCAATTGTATTGTATATCAAATTTTGTGTAATAAAACTATGTAAAAATTAAACTATTGTTTTTTTAATCATTACTGACAAAATTACAATTTTAGACAATTTTTATAATGACACATGCGTAAATTTTTAAAAACCATAATTGCAATTACAATAATCTTAATTTTGCCTCATTCAATATTGGGCAGAATTTTTGTTTCAAGTCGAGTTGCATATCAAATATCAATTAACCTCACATAAACTATTTGATATATTTGTCTGTTTTGTCAATAAGAATCCAAAATAAAATCTTCACAATGCAGTGTAATAAGATTATTAACAGAAGTAAGTTCCAATTATAATTATTCTACATGTAATTTATATTACTGTAAATTTTCAGTTTCATTTTCACCATTGCGATACTTTAATACAACTAGTCAAGCAAATTTAATCCAGAAATGGAGACAACAAAAAGGACTGCCTTTAAATCCAAATGCTAGTGGTGTACTTACAGATAAATCCGACTATACTTTCTTGGATGGTAGACCAACACCATTGGGTGTCAGACAAAAGAATCGTGTCTTTAAACAGCGAGAAATTGCCAGTAAAATTATACAACTTACAAATGAAATTGACTTTGCTGTGGAACGTCATAAACAGATGCAAATTGAACAACAGTCACAAAAGGAAAATATTATAAAGAATAAGCTAAAATCTAAAGGCAAAATGTTATTGTAGTTGATTTTATGTTATTAAATTTAGTGATGCATTAATTCAGTTATGAATATTATCAATGAGAAAATGTATCCGACACCCAGAACAATGAGTGCTCCTTGCAAGTGCAATATATTTAACTGAATAGTATTATCATAATTTGGATATGTCTGATATAATAATGGTAACCAATTGAGCGATTTGTAAAAAATCATGTTAAACCATTGTTGTATGAGTCCAGCTTCAACCATTTTTTCAATTTCTTCATCAAAAATCTTCTTAAATGGCGAGTTTTTCTGCATAGGAAATACAAAGTAACTATTCAGTAAACATTCTGTTAATGGTTTAGCTTGCTGAGAAAGATTCTTTATCTCTTCATCAGGTACATCTAAATATTTTGAGATAATGTTAACATTAGTTGCATGCATCATATTGATTACATCTGCAGTTGTGTTAGTTAATTGTTTTCCTGAAACTAAAGTTGTAAGTTGTTGTTTGTAATAATTGTCAGATGAATTAATATATTGCCAGATGTTAGGACTTTTTAGTAACCAGTTCACTTTTTGATTGTACATATCAGCAAATGTATTCACAGGAGGTGTGAATACAGGTATTGACAATCTTATTGTAAGACCAGCACCATAGAAAACATTTATTAAGATAGCAGTCAGACACCAGCTTCCAATTAAACATTTTAATGTAAATTGTTTTGGTTGTCGCCCAGGAGAAACAAAAACAGTTAATTGATAAATAATCAGAAAGTTAGTAAAATATGAAGAGTGATTGTCGAATAGTTTTAAGAGATATGCAACTATTATAATTGTAATTATAATGATAATATAAACAGTGTAATTAAATGATTCCAGAATGTAAGTAGCTGTGATTGGTACCAATATAGGTTTGTGAACTAAAAATGTACTACAGGTTTGCGCATAATACTTTGTCATATCTGTCACGGTGTCATTAACAGAATCTCGCCAATATCCACACAATCCAATATCTGCAGTACCATTTACAATGTCATTGATTATCTTCTCCCAAGTATTTTCTGGATGTACATTAAAAGTGACATCCCAATCGTGAATAATTGGATGCAAGATATGTTTTTCAATTCCATTGTATAAACCTTCTTCATTGTTATAAAAAACCATTGGTTCATATGGAAATAGTGCAATTCTTAAGGTTTGATTTCGCATTTTCGGGGACCATTTTCCATTATTGCTTGCTGTGAATTCATAGTTGCTTCCATTAATATATAGAAATGAAACATGGTTAATACGCTCAGAGAATAGTTTCTTGATGATTGTGTCGGTAGCAATTTTAATAGAATAATTATCATGTATAATTAAGCCTTTTGAGTGGTATGGCAATTTTGGAAATGATGTCAAATTCAGCATATACGAAAATATCATCAACTGCCCACATTGATTGTATTTTTGCGGTTCCTGGGACAGAATTATTGGCTTTTTTAATTGTCCTAGTAAATGATCACTCCATGAAACATTGTTATGTAATACATGAACACAATTATTTTCAGACAATTGTTGATTCATAATAATGCTAACATTATTTTGTAAAATAAACGCTATTTGAACAAATTCCATTAACATTTTTATATCTTAGCAATAACCGAACCACCATAAGAACTGGATTAAAACATGGAAAATGTCCTTATATAACAATTGTAATAATTTATTACCATGCTGTCAACCTGATGTTATTATAACTTCAAAAATATCTGAAAACTACATCATTTTCAGTATTCTATTCCTCGTAGATCGATGATAGAAGTCGTAAAATAACAACATGACATTAATACTTCTTCTAAATGTCTTACATATCATCGCCAGAAATAGTTAATATTTAAGTAGATATGTCAAGATATGAGTAGTTATGAAATCCAAACAAATAATCACTCCTTCAATTTCGTCTGTTTGTTTCACACCGAAATCCTAATTATCCGTCATTAACGGATCATTAACGATTTACTAAAAATACATTTATTACCAAGAAAGCAAGCGTGAAGGGCAAATTCCCTTAGCAAGGTGTGAGTTTGCGTGACGGCAAATTTTCATACCTTTAATTCTCTTCTACCCACGGCCAAAGTTTTCATCTAGGGGTAGCCCAGTCATATGCAAACAGCTCTAAGTAACGCACAAAACAAAAGTGCAAGAATGGTTCTCATAAGAAATGGATGTGTTCACCATCCTGGTATCAAAGAGGTAATTTACGTTGTAAGTACTGTCTTAATGTATTTGGTTAAACTAAGATTCTGTAGATCAGTTTTGAAATATATTTACTTGTTTTAAGAATTTTAGTTTGAATTAATTTAGTTAACAATGCTTGAAGTGTTTATTTGTCTTGATCTAAAAATAAAGTCTTGGGGTTAATGCCAAATGTATTCAAGAATGGCAAAGGTTTCCCTTAATGATGAATAAATAATTTATATTTTCTCAATTTTACTGGATAAAAGCAGTGCTAATGTTTTGCTTTACATTAAGTAACTAATTAATTAAATTACATAGGTAAATATTTAAAAAACAATTAACATATTATATGTAAATCCAAACAAGATATTAAATGCTCATAGTTAATTTTTAATTTAAATATTTGAATTTAAAATTCAAATAATTTTAGGGTGAAAACAAAAGCGTGAAATTGTGATTATGTATAGGGGCCAAGGATTTTTTGTTTCGTGTTTCCATTAAATCGCGATTTATATAACATTCGTGTAAAAATAAGATTTATATTCACTTCTGTAATTTTTCACGTTGGCGTTTGACTGAACATTAGTATACAAATGATCATAAACAGTCAACATATCATTTTGAATTTGCAATGGATATTGACCTGTTAGCATAATAATTAAATCTACCTTCCAACCAGTTCCAATTTAAAATGTTGACATTTTGAAAAATTTTATGGCATTAATAAGAATTTGCATTTTCCACATTATTTCAATTAAAATCTGACAGCAACTGCATTCGTCTCGCGTGCATGACACCGAGATGTAAACGAACTGAAAATATTCAAATATTTCTAATATTAGTATGTATTTAACGGATGCAGGAATTTAATTGTATTTGCGTCGTATGTTCTGTGAAGTGGTATCGATTTTTCAGACGTAGTTAAAACTTGAAAGTGTTTTGCATCCTTTCACACTGAATTTCAAAACCAAAAAACAGCTTTGAACTTGCTGATTTATTATATAATTTGTTAAATTTAATAAAACAACATTTACAAGTCTAATACGCAAATCTAATATGGTGTACAACCTGAACCGCCATTTTGTTTTTCATTTTCTCAAATAATAAAGCAGTGAAATGCCCTAGGGAAACCATTGAATTACATTAGTATATCTGTGTTTACCTTAAAATTAGTAATGTAATGTAAATTCGCAGGTAATTGAATAGTTAATATACATAAATTAAGTTTATTAACTTTATTACTAAAAAGGTCCTGGACGTTTTATTTTTTATCAGATACAAGGGCAGTGGAAACATTCACCCCTAAGTAAAGTCACGCTTGAAAAAATAACAATAATTAAAAAAGTCGTAAGTCGCCCTCTTCGTGAGTGTTAATAATTTGCAAAGTATGCATCTATCAGGTTTTGTGTGCGTGTCAGTAATTCGCGTGAAAACTTCACAAAACGACGTAATATTATCGACGAAGCGTCGGGGCTTGGTTATCGAGTCGAAGGATCACTTACACGGGGCGCGAGTTTGATTGTTAAATCAACCCCTGAACCATACTCGACAAGTACCAGCCACTACCGGCCTCCGACACTGATAGTCCTTACCTTTTTGACCTTGTAATTGGCCTATTAACAAAAAGCACATTTTGCATGAAGGGTAAATTCCCAGGAGAGGATTCCATGCTACATAATTATAAGCAAAATTTATGTGTAAATCCGCGAATGAAATAATTGCTGAAATTCTTGGCACATTATGTGTATTCCGTTCCAGTCGATGCCGGCACATAGCAGAAACATAAAAAGATTCAACAATGCAAGATCTTATCATCCCCGAAGCATTCAACTATCACCATTGCGGGTATCATCACCAAGTACACCTCGTGCTTCCGACTCGAACAGATCTGTAAGTCCTCACAGGATATAAGAAAATTAAAAAAGTGGCCCTAACTGATTTCCTCAATCTACAGTTTCGACGTGTTCGTTTTGTACTGCCCGCCACCAACGAGAATAGCATGCGTCCCTCCGTCGCTTCCTCGACGGCGCTGGTGACGACGCCGACACGCTTTGCAAGTCGTCATTCACGCGCAATCCGTCGTCCGGCTATCATCGCGCCGATAGAAATAGCACAGCGTCGGCCCTATAGTGAAAGCGTCGTCGACGTCGCAGTGGCTGCGTCGCCAGGAGTCCGCTCCCGAGTCCATCCTACTGGAAGATATTTGCGAGGCACCCTGTCGCCCACGGCAAATGCACCGGCGTCGCCCCTCGGCGCCGGTCGCATTCTTCTTAAAGCTGCTGCTGATGGTGAAGATGACCTGCTTAGAGACTTATTACGAAGGGCAAGTCTTACTGGGATTGCTGAGCAAGAACTTAATGCTAAGGATCGAAGTGGAAGGGTAAGAAATTTTGAATTTTTCAAAAGAATAATTATTCAACTATTTTGTTTTGTTTTGCGCTTTAATAAAAATGTTTGTCAACTGTAGATGCCAACGCCAACCAATTAATTTTCATTAATATTCATTCCGATTTAAACGCGTGATGCAACAGAGATGAAACATTATTAATGGTGGATTGTGACGATGAAACAAAAGCTATCGCGAGTATTTACAACGGAGCGTCGTTAATTCGCTAATAAGTAAATATTTAACGAAGCTCTGAACAGTCGCGCTTGCTTTTCGGCCGCAATTGCAATTTGCAAATATATAAATAGTATACACTCACAGCTAGTCCTATGAACCACATACATATTCTTGGAGCGTTCTCCATTCGCATTGTCGCCCGGTTGGCATGAATGCAAATAAGACTGAAGCTACGTCACTATTTTCATTGTTTGCAATAGAATCTAGAAATAATTAGTTACTAATGAGTAATGATCTCTGGAAAGTTTAGCTTTGTATTTATGTTTTAAGATGAATATTGATTGAACTCAATAATACATATTATATAGGTCAACACACCTAACTTTATTTAATAGCGAAAATAAATGCGCCGTCGAAACAAATCATACCATTCCCTCGAGAAAAAATAAATGATTCCTTGACATGTGTTGTATAGAAGGGTGAAACGTGTTGACGCTGCACATGTTGGATAAACACGTGTTTCTCCAGGTTTACTTGGGCACGCGATTGGCAACAGGTTCCCGATTTTATGTAAAACCAACCACGCACGACATAAACAGTTTTTTAATCGAAGCAAATTAACTTTTTAATGTTCCAGGTCTGTTCTCTTGAGTTCCTCACGCGTCCCGTTAAACTCATCCTACAAATCCTATCTAAATTTATCCGTTTTCGATTTTTTTTTATTTATAGATAGTGATTTCCAGACCTCAGCTCCTGGTTACATACACTTCACTCCTGTAAACTGGAGAATCATTGCGGTTGATGTTTAAAATGTAAACTTAATCTGTGAAAAGGTCACATCTCTGACACTGAGTGAAAACAGTGAATATCCACCTGACGCTGTATTTACTAATTTATTACGATGCCGAAAGTTTCCAACTTTTTACGCATCTGAATTGGCATTAACTCAAATCCAACTGCGTACTGAATTAATTACTATTCTGACGCTGTTTCAATTATTCCAGACAATTCTGAGTCATTTAGCATCGAACGGAGGGGTTGATATCATCGAACGTCTGTTACTTCTACCTGGATTAAATCCTAATCAAGCAGATAATGAAGGCAACACACCTTTGCACTTTGCAGCGCAAGCAGGTAATCATCTAAATAAAGCAATATAGAAATCGATTTTATACTCTTGGCAAATAGGTCAGGCCGAATGCCTCAATTGCATGCTCACGCGTTGCAAAGCGCTGGACATCGACGCCCGAAATCATATGGGTTTCACTCCGTTGATGAAAGCAGCGTTACAAGGGCGCAACAAGTGTGCGAAGCTGCTCCTCTTT
>JASKGN010012072.1:0-13855 GCA_030556245.1 Falagria sp. GC000072 | reverse complement strand
TGAGAAATTGCTCAGAGATGTATCTGTTATGTAACAAAGTTATATAACAATGTTATTTCGGTGATACATATATGTTATGTATCAACTATATGTGTGCTTACTGGGTTATGAATAATAAAATTTGATTTTTTAAGAATTTATTTTATTTTCACTGTTCGTTGCAGAGATTTTTAATTACCGCACTAGGGTGGGAAGTACATATAACGTGTTTGATCAACGGTTGTAATTAACTAATGCAATAAAAATTTTAATTATACATAAGTTATCAATATGGAAAATCATTTCTTTAGCTTATACAAATTTTCCAATTTAAAAAAAGTAAAATTTAAATGCAATTAATAACGATAAAAAAATTGCTAGGTTTTACCGTAAAAATTAAAGTGGAAACCTAACACTAAAAGTATTTTTTTTATACTGATAAATAATATAATTTGATTTTTTAAGAATTTAGTTTATTTTCACTGTTCGCTCCGAAAATTTTTAATTACCGCCCTAGAGTGGAAAGTAGATATACCGTGCTTGTACGCAACTAACGTAACTAAACTTCAAAATTAAACCATAATAAGTTATCTTAGATGCAATTAATATCCGTAAGGATAAATTACATTATTAAACTTTTGTCTAAGTCTAGATTATCTAAGAAATGCCGTTTTTCGGTAGAAATTAAAGCGAAAACCTAAGAAAATACATTTTGTCTTACAATAATATAACGCACCTCTGTAAAAGCAAGATTTTCTTAAGCTCTAGCAAGAGGTAGGTTATAATACGCTATAAATATTAATTGTTTCCTTTAATACATACACTCCATTATACTCAAGTTTCGTACACCCTAGACACTCGCTAAATTAGGTTCCGGATACTACACCTACATAGAAATAATCCCAATATTTACAAAAAAATCCCCAAAGTAAAAAATTTTTAATACATAATAATTACCTTAAATTAAAGACACAAATTAATTTGGTCTACCTTTCTGACGTAAACTTGAACTTTATCATAAAACCTTGACTTGAAATAATATGCATAACAACACGCATCGAAATTCAAATCGAAAACATTCCAACATAATTATGTTGCGTCCGAAAATAATCTTTATACATAGTTAAAGAACCTAACCCTAAGTAAAATAATTCAATGAAGAAATAACTAGTCGCAAAATTCTAATTCGACAGCGTCATAGTTTCATATCAAAACATAAATGATGAAATATTGAGATAAAGTAGTCGAGTGAAGTTTATATATAGTATATAGTTATATAGTTATAAGTATATACAGCAAGGACATAATTTAATTCCTACAATTTGCTAAATGAATTCTTGTAGAACAAATGAAGTGTTCGTGAGCCTCGCTTGCACGCTAGAAAATGTGTATGTCAGTCTGTCTTAACTCGCATTTATCACAAAGAAAAGAAAAAAAAACGCAAACGTATAATTTCCATGCGATTTGTTCATGTTGGTTGATCGAAAACTTATACTTTGTTGAAATCTTGATTTGGCAATCATTTTGCATGCATTAACTTTAACTCTTCTTAAATAGCAATTTTTTCTAATTGATTAATTAATTAAATTATAGCAAATTTTTTAATTTATTTAAATGAAAATCTTACAAATTTTTTTTTTGGATTTTCTAAGTGTGCATAGCAATAGAAAAAAAAATAAATTCATTTAGCAAACTTTAGTTTAAATTTTAAATTTAGGGATTTTAATTGATTTTGATTCACAAGAATTTTTCATGGGACATTTAACATTTAATTGTTAAGGTATAGAAATCTTAAGGCATTGAGGGATAAATTAATGCCTACATACCGTAAAGCCAGGCGGAAAAGATGGGAAAGGTCGGATCTCCTTGGTGGCCACATGACTTGGCAAATCGGTGCGTCTTCTCTTCTTCCGAAGACGCTGCTTCTCTCTGATTAGTAGCGCCGCCTGCATACCTGCAGAAGCCGCAGTGCTCATCCAACGCACATCATTGTTATCATTTCAGTTGTAGTGATAATGATGTTGACAACAAACACTCAATTGGCATACCGCGTTTTTTGTTGTTGGAGAGATAGAAACCGAATGCACAAGATCGTCAAGTGGTAACCGACAACCCTTAACTTAAATATGTGCTGCTTGCATTAGGCAGTAGCTATTAGTAAACTAATAAAGTTCGTGCATTTCGGACGAGACAAGGGTTGTTCGTTCGTTGTTAATACGATAGTTTTAACATTTTTTAAACATTCAATAGTACGTCATAGGACATATACACACGTCACGCTATAACTATGTTCGTCGTGTGGCTTTTGTTTTCGTTTTCTTTGCTTTGTAGTTTAGTTTTGTGGTATGTAGTTAGTTTATATAGTGGTAATAGCAAAATATGTAATCTATTCAAGTTTTTTTATTTTTATATATATACGTATATTTTATTTTATATAGATAGTGTATGTATATTTTGTATATTAGTATATATAGTATATATATAGTAATCTCTCTCTTTTTTTTTGGATATAATTTAGGCTCTAAATATTTTTTTTTCGTTTCTACTTTATGGTCGTTTGATTTGTGTTCGATTTAAATTTAAATTTCTCGTGTTATTTAAAGTTTTGTTTAAGAACACGATATTTATCTATCTACGATAGAGAAATATATAAATTCTATATAGGTATATAGGTAAATATATAGAATTTATACATTTCTCTATTTGGATCTTAGATAAAGTGTATATAATTTAAGAAATTTGTGTATAATGTATAATTTTATTTATATTTTAACCCTTGTGTATATGTAAAATATGTAAAAAGCGAAGGCAGATTTTTCATTTGTTTCTTTCCTAGTAGATGATCACGTTTATGCCATTAGAAATAGTATTACTTCTAACTTAGTAAATCGTAAACCGTAAACTTGTAGATAAATAGTAAATAGTAAACAGTAGTTGTTGATATATTCTATTATCCTTGTGGTAATTTCACGTGAAGCAAAAGCAATCGTAGATAGATGTAAAAAATAGTCGAACTATACAATATCCATTTTCATCAATTCCCACAAAAGTCAAAAGTCCAAGCCACCGTGATATGTACTTGTCAGTGGATTTTGGTCGAATGTCAAATTTAGTAAACTGGTCCCATTAATCAATCTGCATTAGTAATTTGATTCATTATACAATCGAATGAGAAGCGAAGAAGTGGTACCGCGCGCAAATTTTTTTTTTGCGAATTTCCATGTTGTGTTATCCAGGATCGAAACTGTTTCTCATGTTGGGTCGACTGATGCGGTCGAGACCGTCGCCTCCACCGCTAGTACGTACATTCGCTTGTCGCGTCGCGACGCTTTCGTTCGCGCCCACTTGTTCGAAACTAGAACGCACGAATCCAACCTTAATGACACCACCACAAATATGGTGTTATAGTAGGGACATAACGAGCGTACGGGAAAACAAAGCAATAAACAAGTTCACTTGTACTTCATTGAAATATTAGTGGATTGTTTTCTATGCAGGCACATTGTTGTTATATTACAAAAGTACAGTGATCGAAGTACTGATATTTCGTTTGTTGTTCCTTATCGTTTTGTTGCTGCTTGTCCCTGTTTCGGTTTGTCACACTTTGCCACTGGTTTGGTTGTCACTTGTTTCAGTGACTTGCAACTGGAAAAGAAATCAATAACCAAATAGCAAACATACTTTTTATTTCGACGTATAAGCACCTTCGAGTATTGTGGCACTGGTTTTTTGATTTGAACTTGGCATTCTTTCACACATTGTTCGATCAATTCATTATACGGCTGGTAATTATTATTATTGCGATTCGTAATTGAATCCAATACGATACTCTAATCAACTCGAACGATCGCCATTCTTTCGGGAAAGTCAATGCTTTTGATATACATACTTGTATTTGATGGACGTGTAATTAGATATGCGATAACATGCTTTGGTTTGATTGAACTATTGAACTTTGGCATTTCGCATTTTTGTTAAAGCATTTATGCAAGCATCATAATGAGTTTTTATAAAGACTTTACACCCTTGAAAGCTTCAAAAGTCTTGCAATAACTTACTTATTGATTTTTCGCTGCTTTAGCTTTATTGTTTGCAACATCACTTTGACCGCTATTATAAACAAGGCACTCGACCAATTTTATGTCAATAAGAAGCAAGCTATCGAACGCCAGGTTTCACATAATAATGACGCAAGACACAATTATATTTAGATTATTTTACACAATTTTTATATCCTTACAAATTCTCAACGGTAATAAAAATTTGTAGAAAAATATTGACTCTAGTTTGACCTTGAGTCGAACTACTTTTTGAAGGCTTGAAAGTATGAGTTTCAATTGATGTAGAAATAAATATTCGACTGAACTATATGATAACAATGCGTTATAGAAAGCTCCCCAAAAAGTTCTAGTTACACCACTGCTCTGCTTGTGATTGCAACAATTATGTACAATTTTCATTGGAACAACATTAGGGCAGTTTTATGTCTAACTCTATTCTACATACGAATATCCATCATTCATAGCAAACAACTTCTATCATATCAAGTTCTATAATTTAAATAAAACAACAAACAAAGCATACTTATCTAATAATATATTTATAATACAAATATGCATGTAAATACTAACTTGATGTTTCTATGACGGTTTACTATTGTATGAAATTGGCATTGGTCTTGGAACTACTTTCGTTCGTGCCAACGATACTTCCAGCTTTCTAAGATTGATTCATATCAGCAAGAATACAATTTTATTATCATGACAGATAACACATCTTGCTATTATAAAGATTAATCGTTTTGGCACTAGCATGTTTTTCTTATTTTTTTCGAAAATGATATTTCATAAAAAAATATGTCGTTATTAGCTTGCTTTGAAGTCATATAAAATAAAATGTTGTGTTTAAAAATTATCGTTTGATATTTATATGAAATATTTGAAATTTTGTATTTTACAGCACTAGGGTAGAAAGTAGCACTTTTCACACAGGCGAAATTTAAAAAAAAAGACTAAAAGTTAATTCTTTACAGCCCTAAAGTAGAAAGTAGCACTTTTCGCACAAGCGAAATTTTTTTTAACATTTATATTATCAGATGTTCTTGAGTTAGCCACGTGACCAAAAAAAAAGGTTGCAAGAGTAAGAGTTAAAACTTTTCAGCCCTAGGGTAGAAAGTAGCACTTTTCACAAAAGCGAGAAATTTTTTAAAATTTATATAATCAACATTTTTGACCTAGCCACGTGAAGAAAAAAAAATGGGTACAGGAGTAAAAGTTAATACTTTACCGCACTAAAGTAGAAAGTAGCACTTTTCATCTAAACAAAGATTTTTAAATTTTCTTTAATTTATTATAATAATAAATATTTTTGGACTAGCCACGTGGCCAAAAAAATGTTAAATGTTATAATTGTGTACTCTGTTTTCCACAGCTGTGACTTTTACTTTCCCCGACCAAACCCTAACTTTTATTTTCTACAAAATTAATACTTTACCGCACTAGGGTAGAAAGTAGCACTTTTCATTCAAACAAGGATTTTTAAATTTTCTTTAATTTATTATAATAAAAAATATTTTTGGATTAGTAACATGACCAAAAAAATGTTAAATGTTATAAGCGTGTACTTTGTTTTCCACAGCTGTGACTTTTACTTTCCCCGTCCAAACCCTAACTTTTATTTTCTACAAAGTTAATATTTTACAGCACTAGGGTAGAAAGTAGCACTTTTCATTCAAACAAGGATTTTTAAATTTTCTTTAATTTATTATATTAACAAATATTTTTGGACTAGCCACATGACCAAAAAAATGTTAAATGTTATAACCGTGTACTTTGTTTTCCACAGCTGTGACTTTTACTTTCCCCGACCAAACCCAAACTTTTATTTTCTACAAAGTTAATATTTCACCGCACTAGGGTAGAAAGTAGCACCTTTCATTCAAACAAAGATTTTTAAATTTTCTTTCATTTATTATAATTAAATATATTTTTGGGCTAACCAAGTAACCAAAAAAATGTTAAATGATATAACCGTGTACTTTGTTTTCCATAACTATGACTTTTACTTTCGAAATACTATAACACCCGATAAAACCGTGAGTTTTACTTTCTACAAAGTAAATACCACCGTAAAGTAAAAACACAAAATTCAAAATTTATATTGTACCCCCATCTTTAGATAATTTTAAAAAAGGAACTTTTCCCTGTTAAATTTAAAATTTAAACGTCCATCCAATTTCATACAATAATAAGATCAATTCTACTGAACCTCTACAAACCAAAAAGGAAACCTCAATCAATAATAGAAACAAGCAAAATGTATACCACTACTAGAAACATTCGGGTGAAATACCTCGGAGAAAGGATAATCCAAGCTACCAAAGACATCATATTCGGTATAAAAGCCAGGATCATGATGATCCCAGGCTTTCTCCTTGATCTCAAAGTTGCACATGTGATTGCAGCGATCCAAAACACCCTTTTCCCCATCCTTCTCTTCCTCAACTTGCCGTACAAAGCTGCACCTACGCTCGAGCGATTTATCACCTTCCGGAATGAAGATCTGTGGTAACTGATGGCTCATAACACTTGGACTGCGTGGTGTAGGTGCCGCATGTTGTCCAGACATGCCATGAACATGATGTAGATGATGTCCACCAATGCCATGGCAATGCCCATGACTTGGATGTACAGGCAAACATATTGATGGACTTTCCTTGATCTTAGCTCTGGGTTCTTTGAGATGGTAGTTGGATGTACTATGGCGACGTTCGCCAGGAAGGGTTGGGGGTTTGAGCGCGTTGCGTTCGACGCGCGAAAGCCGCGGCACCGCTTCGTCTGTGTAATTGTGAAACTGGCCCTTTTGAGGCGGCTTCGGCAGGATGTCGCTCGCCTTGGAGGCTTTCTGTGCAGCAGCTTTTTTGGTTTGGCGTTGGCGCTGACGAGCTTGCCGACTGGCAAGACTCGCGCCGCCTGCAGCTGCATACATTTTCGCCTCTTTGAATTAGCTTAACGCATCAAGATTAAACTCCATTTTGGAAATTTCAATTTTTTTTTTGTTTTTTACCCTGACTACCAATTATAAAACATTTTTGCTTTTTGTGTGGTTCTTAGTTAATTGTCATCATCATTGTGTGCTTAAGTTAGATGATTATGCGTTAGTTAAGATGTATGAATAATACTTGTGCGCTGCAATGCAATGCGCTGTGTTTTTGTTTAGTTAATAACATAGAATAGTTGCTACTTATTGGCATTTCTCATTTTTGCGCTTGGAAAACAATCGAAATGGATTCGCTTGTTTTGTGCAAAATCTTATTTGTGCGCGAATCTTGAATTGAATTGAATTAAATTGAAATAATGGTTTAGGTATTTGTAGTAATACTTTGCATTATAGATAAACCCTTGTCATACAATTAACTTGATTATAATTAATTATCCGATGACTTGCTTTTGTTCTTTCGTTGATTAAGTGTATTATTTAGTTAGTTATAATATTCTATATGTACATATATATTACCGTATGAAAGTATTCGCAATATAAATGTGAACCGATTAACCAACCCTCAAACTTCCATCTACAAAACAAACATAACCGAATTAATCAATAACAACAGTAGGTAGCTCTTTTGTAACTTGGTTAATTCGTTCTGCTTTGTTTCTGTATTCTTTTATTACTTTTTCTAATTAAACTCTTTCCTTATCTTTATTTAGTTTAATTTTAGTTTTAGATTTTAATATAAATTTTTTTATTTAATTTAATTAGTTTATTTAGTTCTGCTCGATTTTTAATTTTAATTTTAACTTCTTTCGTTCAATATAATAATTCCTCCCAATAAAAACATTAAACAACAATGATTGTACTGTGTTTATACTTCGTTTTACACAACCTGTTTGTTTGAAGTAGCGGATTTATCCTAAACACGATGCTAGGCCTGCAAGCCGCCATTTTGTCAAACTTGATATCGCAACTTATTAATATTGTCATTGGTTTACCGTTTTAAGTTTTCGATTATTGTGTGTTTCTCTAATAAATTTGTGAAATAATTTGGTTTTGTTAATAGTGTAGCGAGTGATTCTGCTTGTTGTTGATCTTTTTGTAAAAAGTATTAAAATCACACTCACGACACAAGATGCAATAAGTTTTCATATCAAGAAGTTAAAAAAGGAATTGAACAAAAATATTTCTCTTATGTATATTCGTATATGGTATATAAGTTATATAATATAATCTTGAATCCGTTTGGGTTTCATATAAAGATATCAATGAATTAATCACATAAAAATATTCTTTCGTTCGTCTTTCCTTCTTGTCTATAGTCTATTTATCCCATTGAAATTAAGACACCGAAAACGTATTGCTTTTTATATATTATATTGTGGAATCCCTTAATCAACAAATCATGTAATATATAATGAACACATTCAATCAACTACACGTGTCTGCAAACATTCAACAAATGCAACAAGATAAATTACCAAATCATTTTTGGAAAGGGATGTTTTTGCTAATATATAAGTTACTGCGCGTACGTTTTTCCTGTCGTGTCTTGACCACTTGCTAAATTACAAATATAAATATGTATATATGTATATAATATAGAACGTTACGAGGAACTGTGACATGCGAAGGTGCTCGCTATCGGTTTATTTAATTTAAATCGTCGGTGGTTGCGCACACTTGGCAAAGTTCGAAAAGTAGTTCAGTGTTCGTCGAAATAACAGTAGAAAATAGCGTATCTCATATAAGTTAGTTTAAGTTAAGTTGTCTTTTTGGTTTCTTACATCTTAATCATAAGTTAGCCAACTTCACATTTACATTCGGCGTGCTCGCAGCTTACAGACATCTAGTCGGGATATCCGCATCGGCATCGGCAGTTGGCATTGACACTGATCTAGCGCGAAATGACTTACAGCAACGGCAGGCATGGAGGAATGTTGGGATGTATTGGAGCAGGAAATGAATAATTGAAAGTGGGCACGGTGTAATTAATTGCATGGTTCGCTGACGTTCGTGGAATGCTAATTGAGAAATGCTAGAAAATTAAATGTACATGTTTTATTTTATTTCTTGTTTTGTTCTTTGATTTGAAACAATTTGCCATTTTTATCACTTCTTAGATATCTATACATTAATTTAAGTTGTGATATGTGCATGCGCCGGGCATTTTTATACAAATGAAATTTTATAGTAGTAGATGAAACCAAAATACTTATTTTTCTAAAATAACAATTTTTATTACTTTGGGTTACCCAAACTCTTATTGGCAATTCTCCAAATTCCAAGAATTGCTTAAACCCTTTTCAGAAATAATTAATATTCCATATTGATTTTTATACCTTAGGAAAGAGCATAATAAAAAATTGAAAATTTTTGTCGATAAAAAGTTTAAAGTTAGTGCAACTTAAATAACTCAATGGCGTGATTCCGAATATGCAATTAGATTTTCTGTGTTTCTTTTAGCTTTAATTTTCCTGATATGAATTTTAATATTCTAACACAATTTTGGGGTGAATTTTTAAGCTATAAATAAAAATTTAATTTCTTCAAAACTAATTGAACAATATAAAATCGTATGCTAAAATAAATCATAAAAATGTGGCTTTAACTGGCTTTTAAATAAATTGAAGAAAGTTAAGGAAAAAAGGTTAAATTTAAATTCAAAAATACGAAAAGAAAATCGGAAAATTTTCTGTAATTTCAATTAATAATATCTCATAACTGCATCAAATCTAATATCAAACGATAGAGAATTTAATCACTAATCAAAACAATATTGAACATCTGTAAATTATCAGTGCTAAAAGGGGGAAACAACCCTCAACCCACAAGATGAAATATGACATCTTTAGTGATAAGTCGGTTACTAATTAAGCTAGAAACTTCATTTAGGGCTTAAACTATGCCAGAATTAATGCCCTTTATGATGCTCTCTAAAGTTTTAGTCAGCCGCCTCCAAGGGAATATCAAAGTTGATTGAAACACAATTTCAATTACTTTTGTGCATAGATATTAAAATTATTTGACAATTAAAAAATTTTTACTATTGGAAAGGACTTCAAAAGTACTTCAAAATTAGTAGTAATACAAATTTTCTACGACCTTCCTAAGGGATGAAATCGCGGTGGAAAACTTAAAATTTTGCTTATATTTACTGATCAAAATTTCAATGATAGTAAATCTTAAAGAACTTGATTCCAAATCTGTAATTAATTTTTTTGTAACTTATTTAGTTTACAAAATATGAATTTTTGAAATTTTTAAACATTTTGTGTGGACCAATTTACGCCAACAAATTTTGTCGGCAAATTGTACCATTATCTTAAAATTTTTCCAAAAAAATAATCAATAATTAAATTTTTATTTTTTTTACCTCAATTTTAAACCCTAAGGTTCAATTTTTTTTGCAAAAAAAAAAAATTTAAGAGCGTAACAATAGATTTAAAAAATATTACAAATTTTAGTTTTATAAAGTTCCTAATTTTATAAGTTCCTAATTACTTTAATTGCAATTCATAAGATTTTAACATGTGGATCAATGTGGATGCGCCTGGCATATTACTGAAACTTGTAGTAAAACCACAACCCAAAGTAAAACTGTATATAAATCATACAAAAAGACATTACTTCCATGTCACTTCCTTATTTATAACAAACTCAACCTAGTATCGACCAAAATTGAATTTAAATAAATTGACCTTGTAATAGCCCATAACCCCAAACATAAACCGTTGTAATACTAGTGGTAACATAAGGAAACGTTACATTTCTTCAAGGAACTTCATGTAAATTGCTTGCAATTATTAATCCGGTTGAAGATCTAAGCATTCGAGGCGCTTAGAAGTTCCAGCTATAAATATGAGCCCGCGGCGAAAGGGCCTGATATCGTTAGTGCATACGAAATGCTCCGACCCAGTGCCCTTTGACATATTCCATGCTCGACTCAACTTTTAACTGTATTCAGTCCCAATGGCGTCATTAGCATTGGAAAGGATGCCTTTTGCAAATATTTCTCCATGACAAATCTTTCTTCTTTGAATCAATCTTTCTTTGATTCTCTACGGACGCAGCGGACGCTTTTCATTTATGTATAATATATTAATCAAATTAATCTGATTTAATTATGGAAAAAGTCACTTCTAAAGCATATAGCAACGTTTGTTTAATGCAATTATTACTCGGGCGGAAATTAATCCCAACTTTTCCTCGCCTCAAAGAAATTAACTACATTCAGATCCTGTCAGATCCTGTCTCACGTGGAATATTCTATAAAGTTTGTTGAAGCTTACATCCTGCTTACTTGGATGTAAAATCTTTTTCAATTTATTTCATTTCAAATATCAAATATATTTTTATTTTTGTTAACAATAAAATTTTCTCGTGAATAGAAATTAAATTAAAATTGAAATAAAATTAAATTAATAATAATAATTAAATGATAATAAAATAAAATATTGTTAAAGCCAAAACAGAACACGAATCAGAAATATTGCGTGGGAAATTTATAATTTAATTACTTCCAGCACTTCAATTACTAGTTAAATAATGTTTGTGCCCGAGCGTAATTTGCTATATTCACTAAAAGCCTTCTCTAGAAATATATTAGGATTCGTTAACAACGAGTATAAAAAAAGACCAGTAGGAAATTCAACGCAAAAATAAAATATGAGTAGAAGACATAAAATTGTAAAGCTGCTCCTGGCAAGCACACAATAGATGATTAATCTAATTTAGTCGTTTCATCGAAGCGCGTGTGGTAAGCGCATAAAAAATAAATTATCGCATTAAATAATCATGAACACTTCCCTGGCCCAATCTTACCCTCGAGCATGTAATATCCTAGAGACAAGCAACGAGTTGAAGCAACAGTTTTAATTGATGTTCTGCTGCCTGAAATTCCATCGTTTCTTGCCAAGTACCGAGACGTTAGCTTTAGTTAACGTGCAAGCTCACGTGAATTAACCACATTTCACATCTATTACTCCTTTAATTAACGCTCTAAGCTTCAATAATTTTCATGCCGAAATTTTTTTCGGAACAATGTGTAATACAAATCTCCAATGCCACAATACTTCAAATTAAACAAAAATCAATCTTAAAATTACCTTGCGAAAAGTTGATGATTAGTTCTCAGAATTCAACCATGCTCAAATTCATTTCTCATTTTGCCGAACATAAAGTCAATCACAGAAAAAGTCCAGAAAACAATAAACAAAACGCTCGTGTGTGTAATTACATCCGGTCACTATCAACGACACAATTTCCCAATCGTGGAACGACGTTCAGCTCCTGTCGATAAATAGAAATCGGCAAGGAGCGATGGAAGCTGCTGAGACTTGTTGATGTCGTCGCTTTCCAACTTCCCAACGTTTTCCCTTCGACGCGGAAAGTCGATCACGTTGGCTCACGGTTACTACTAGCAACAAAGCAAAGCAACGCAAAAGTGCGAATCGAGTCCTTCTCTATTCCTTCGATGTAGTTTGATTTCATGAACCGAGGCTTTGAACAAAAGCTGTCGGAATAATCGGGTGGCGGTGTCGTGCAAATGAGCGTTACGGGAAGTGCGAAAAATGGGCTCTGCTTGGTCGGTGGTTGGACTGATAATCTTATAGAATAATATTCGGGATATATGTCTCTACACAACAAAAACTAATGCGTCGCCGAACGCGACTGCTAACTAACTAGTGGATATTCGAATACGTGGTGGTTGTCAGTGAGGGTGGAGCAGAAAGAAGGAGCGGGCGCACGAGCGCCACACGAATAGCAACGATTCCCGGCGGTTTCCCACTCGTCGGCCCCCAGCAAGCCGCCGCCACCATCATACTCGACTATGCTGAGTGCCAAGTCGAGCCGAGCAACAGAACTGGGCTACAGGTGGCGGCGGCTAAGTACATTCGTGGGCGCGAGCCTCCTCACGTATGTATGCGAGGTCACGCTCGCACACCATGCGCCGCCGTCGTATACACTTTCGTCATACCATGTCACGAATGATTTATATACATATTGGATGCGTTACGTTGCGATGCGTTGCGAAATGTGCACCATTATCCTTCCAGACAGAAATCCTTACTTGATTCCTCGCTCCTTGCTTTCTTTTATTCAAGTTAAGTCGAAGATACGACAGGAAACCAAGGTAATGCCACTTTTTGTTAATCCTGTTATGCGACTTCATGTCTGGGAAAATGGAAATGCTGTGAACATGAAAATGACGCTTTCGATACGAAATGTGACTACTGTGCCAAGTAAGACTCCTAGGATCCGATCGATATTTAAATTTATTGTTTGGAAGAAAACATGCAATCGTCGTAAATCTAATGATAGGGATGGGATGGTCAAATTCAAATCATGTTACGGTTGTTGCTTTTTGTTATGGCTATTTATTACTAGATTTGATAAATCATCTGATTCCAAAATTACTTTCAATTTTTTTTTTCTTTTTTTCAAAACTAGTTTAATTAATTATTTATAATAGAGAAAAATGAATAAGCGCTTTTGAGACTTTTGATAGTGCTGTACTCAATACCCCCACGAAGTGCGCTTCCGTTGATACCCGAACATGCCCGACGCAACGCGCATTACTCCAAAGCTCTATGATTTTTAGTATGTTTATACTGATAGCATAAAAACTCTTAACTGATAATTAACAAATCGTATATCATTCGATAGATTATTAAATTCTGCATCTTTTGATACCAAATTTATTTAATATGTAATTGTTTAAAATGCAAATTCCTTTATCTAAAACTATATATTGAACATTCCCCATCAACGCCGGTTTTTCTGTAACATCCCAGTTACATCTCTGATATATGACGATGGTACATATCTAATATGTTTCAATGTAATATCTCTGATATATATCTTTGTTAAATCTCTGATA
>JASKGN010012058.1:0-16036 GCA_030556245.1 Falagria sp. GC000072 | reverse complement strand
GTATTCACAAAGTACGTTTTGAATAGTTTTCCTAGTTAATGTATGCATCTTCGAAAAAGATATCGGCAATGTGTGCACATTGGTTAACGGGCTAACACCAAGAATTTTTTTCTCACTTTGGTAACCAGGAATTGTACTAATGATATCTGATAACCAAGTCTCTTCTCTTCTTAAAATGCGGCCGCCGCATTTTAATAGAAATCCCAGTAATTTATCTTATTAATACATTGTCTAATATCTGGTGGCGTATGAATACATTCTCTAGGGAATAAATGCATTAACTAGTCAAGGTGTTGAATTTTCAGGTTATTGAATACTTTGGCTATAAGAATCCGTTAATGTCTACATTAACTCGTGAATTTATACATTTGTAGTTGTTAAAGCTTTGACTGTAACAGATACACTCCTAAGTCAATCTACAATCATACTTGTTGTGACTCTGCCTATTAAATTTATATAGTAAAAGTATAAATATTTTATTTTTGAACAGTTTATTATACGTAAAGAGCCCCAAGGTAGTTGTCGGTGTGGTCTAAAATTAGGTATCTTTATTTTTTTGTAATGAAAAAAAGTATATAATTAATATTTTTAATATTTATTTTGTAATTAATCTGGTATTATTACAATAACATCAATTGTTTCTTTAATAATTATGTACAGCCAATATTCATAATATATTATACTATATTATATTTGTATTTATATGTATGTAATAATAGCATATATTAAAATAGTTTTATATTTATTATATAATCATATTAATTAAATCGTTGAAAAGTTGATTTTTATTTAATCTTTCCCATTTCATTTGTTCATTTAAATCGATCTTATTTTAGAATCTTAATTATAAATGAAAAATATAACTTTAAATTTATAGGTAAAAACATAATACACCATAATTCATATTATTTTCTCCTCGTTATACATGATAATATATAGGCGTCACTGATACTTGAGTATCAATCTATAAAATATTATATACCTTAACTTTTAATACTGATCACAGAAGAAAAAGAAATTCTGTACAAAATATGAAATCAGTACGAACACCAGATTTCACATTCTCTATCGACTCGCATCCTTTTTAATTAGATTTATAGAAAAAGATCTCTTTTTATGCTTTTCTATTTTATACGAAATTTTGTACATTTATACAACGCCCAAAGATTAATTACAACTTAATATAATTGAGTAGAAAATAATATGAAATATATGACGATATCTTTACACATTCATACATACTGTAGCATTTTACTTTGTACGAATGCACATAAATGTTCAAAATATATAACAAACAATAATGATAAATTAATAATAGAGCTCCCATTAATAAAAATAATCCAAATAAGTAAATGTCATAAACTTGAAAATATACTTCGTTTTTCTTGCTACATATAATGTACTGTACAATCATAAAAAGAAATCACTAAATTGGTATGAGCACACGTTATAGTTCAACACAAATTAAATGAAATATAGTTGATAACAAAACCACGAATCTATTCGAATGAAGAAAACTATTATCTCACCATAATGCTTCTAGCATATTCATAACAATAACTGGATATCAAACAGAAATTATAAGTATTTAGTATGTTATATGCAATATGGAGTTAATGTTTGATAGTAATGCGTTACTCTAGAATAAAATAATAATTAGAAGTAACAATTTGTCGAGTCTTACTGCCTTAATATATTACAGTTGCCATTCAAACAAATTTATTCAACTTCAATAAATATCTGTCACATTCTAGATCGTTAATGGTATTCAAAAACTAGTACTATTATGCCTTAAAGTCAACACGTGAGCTTGCTAATCGTAATATGTACGTTTATGGCGCAATTATTTTAATTGCACTAGTGAAAATGTACAAAATGATTTCATTTCACAAAATTGTGAAGTCAAATTTTGCCATCACTATGTCATAAAGAAATATATGAATTTTCTTTTTTATAAAATTTTCTATCGACGTTCGCCTATTTATACTTGCACAAAATACGAAAATATACAGATATTTTCAAGACAATAACCTTGTTAAGAATTGCCTAAAATCTCAATATTTGGTTACACAAAAAATAATTTCTGATTAGAATTGTGATGTTGTGTTTCATTTAAGATGGTATCATTTTTCCGTTTGTACAAGACAGAAATTGTAACATTTGCTATGCTATCGAATGTATTTTGAAATTAAATCCCATTATAAATGCAATAACATTTGATGCATGAATTCCTAGTTTCTTAAATACTTTGTTATTCAAATATTTTAATAATAAAAATACTCTCTATATCAGACACTACGTCAACTGCATTTATACTAAATGTTTGAAGCCATAATGAATAAATCTACAGAATGCATCTTAGCAAAGATACTATCAAAAGTGATGCTTGCGGGTATTGGTAAACAACAAATTTTAAACCCCATTCATTATTTTTAGTAAATTCACCACAATATTTACTGCCAAACAATAAAAATTCCAGTTTATAAATAAAACAAAACCCTCAAATTTGCAACTTTCATATGAAATAATTTGACAAACTCTTAGCATGGTTGAACTTTTCTTATCTATCATTTAAACATGTGTACAAAATATACGAATTTATATATGTATATGCAAAACTAAAATTAATTAATTTACAAATATCAATTAATAATTATATAACATAAAATGTAGTCTTATACTTGAAAAGAAAAAATCAACAAAATCAATTAAGAAAATAGTTTCCGCTTTGTTAGTTTAATTATTGTTTTATATTAACTGTAAAACTCGAGATCGACGATTGTTTACCTTCACCGTATTATAAGAACGTTTGTACTTTAACGTAATCGCATTGAATGCCGTGGGTGCTTTTATAACCACTGAAGTTTATTTTTTTCAGTGGAATTAATGTCCCTTAATTTCTATAGTTGTATCTTAAAGCTCTTTCAAACTCTTATAGTTTCACTGGGCTTACGTAGGATTTTGTCTCAAATCAGGTGGAGGCGATGGATTTCGACCTTCGTAAGGTGCATCATCGTCTAAAAGGTTAAATATTTTACGTAACAATGCCATATCAGAAGTGAAAAAATAATTGATACTGCCTCACATACCAATAACAGATCCATATGAAGAATAATTTGTATTTGGATATAATGGATTGTCAAAAGGCGGAACATATGTAGCGCTCTCTGCGGCTTCTTCATCATCCGGAGTATAATATAACACCTTACGTTCTTCAAGTGGGTAGGTCGGAGCTGTTTGATTATCAACATAATTTCCATCGTGTGTCTCCTCATCAATGTCTTCTTCAAACGTGGCTGTTGTAGTAGTAATTTCATCAGCTTGAAATTCTGCTTCTGGTTCCAATCTTGGTGGTGATGATGATACGGCTTCCTCTACTGTAGACTTCTCTAAATTGACTGTTGATAATATGGGCTCCGCAGAGCCTGGTATTGGAAAGCTTGGCGACGTTAAAGATAATGAAGATTTTATTGGTGTTGGTATGTCACTTTTTAATATTGTCTCTACATCAAACGCTGTGGAGAAAAGAAAAGCGATATATTTTTAACTTTAAAAAATGTTAAATTATTTTTTACTCACTCAAGTTTTTTGGTTGATTATCCAATGTTAGCCCAAGAGCGCGTTTCAATCGTAAACTGGCACTTTCTCGTTGTCTTTCTAATTCGGTAGGTTCTGAATTAAAAGCTGACAGTGCTTCGTAAAGAGATTCGTACAAAAATTAGTTGCATATTGAAATTATTTAATCTATTATTTGAATATTTACCTTTAACTTCTACGGGCGTAGATTGATTCACGGAACTGATTTGTTCGTCTTCTGATGTCGAGGCTGAAGTAACACTGCTTGTACTATTTGAACGCATTCGCAACATTTTGGGAGATTGGGACGAATTACTTTCTTCTGTTATAGAAGCTTGATCGTCCAAACTAGATCCAGCTTTATCGTTATTATTAAGCTTCTTCCGTTGTCTATATTCAATTATTGATAACTACAAAACAACATATATGTTACAATGAAATTTGAATATATTTACTAGACATACCTTCCGTTTGGCAGGAGTTATCGATTCCGCGTTCTTTTTCTCTTCATACCCAAGAAAGCTTAGTGTCTTTTCTACGGTTCCTACTAATTCGTTTGTATTAACTCTTGGTGCTAAACGGGGGTCTAAAATAGCACGACTTGGTGTAGTAGTATTGGAATTTACAATTGGACTCAATACTACAGTAGGTGTAACAGAAGTTGAATCTACTGAAGGTGTTGTAACAATAGAAACAATTCGTGTTTCCATGGGTATCTCCAATGATTGGTCCAAAACAGGTCTTTCTGGAGAGACACATTCTCGAGATGGTAATTGTATGCAGCTTCCATATTCTTGGCGCATTTCAGATGCTAGTTCGTTTAATGTAGCGTCAGATTCCATTTGTGAAAGTCCGTCTTCGTCTTGATGCGTAATAATTTCGACTTGCGGTGGAGCAATATTGGTTGGAGTTGAAGGTGGCGACGGTTCACTTGATAATGATTCCCTAGGTAATTTGCGTTTCTTTGGTGGTGCAATAGCATCTGCCTGAGGAGGACTATCGCATTGATCTTCACTGATAGCTTGTCTCAGCCAACGCTTTTTTGCACTACCAGCTGAACGAGGTTGATCACATAATGTAACCGTTTGTCCCAGAGCATTTATACATTTTGCGGGAGATGATGTAAATAAAGAATTATTGCTTTCAATGTGTGGTGTAAGAGATGATGGCGATATTGCACTAGCGGCTTGGACAACATCTGATTTGTTGAGCCATTCATTCATCAGTCCTTTTTTCGTTTTAGGGAATTTAAATCCTGGTTCCAGGGGTTCTACAGCTGCAGCTACCATCAAGCATGCAGCCGATAGTGGCGTTTCGGGAGAGGAGTGTGCGGAATTTGAGGAATCCTGACGGTCAGGCGATTTCCGACATTCCCCATTAGCTAGTGCTAAAAGTAAGCCCGCTGCCTTTGTTGGAGAAGCAGGTTCAGTCGGTGGAGAGAGTAAAGTATCATCTGAACTATGCACAGAATCAGCCGAATCAAGTCGGTTACGTCTAGTGATGGTACTGGTACTAGTTGTCCTCGCCCGACCTTTTCGTTTTTTGCGCTTAATCTTTGCTCCTTCTTCCTTGCTAGAATCAGACTCCCTCCTGCTAGCTTGTTGTTTAGCTTGATGTTCTTGCCTTCGTAACTCTTGCTTCTCCAAACGTTCAATAGCTTTAACGATAGCGGCCATTTTCCGCTCTTCCCTTGACATTGGCTTTTTATCATTTTCACTAGTTGATGAATCTACTTGTTGTTCTTGTGAATGTCTGGATAACCTACGAGTAGAAATTTGACGTGGTTGTTTAGTCGGCGTTTCCTTTGGAAGATCTTCTTCCTCCGTTAGTTCATTTTTTATGGGAGCATCAACTGGATCATCTTTTATCAAAGGATGTGCAATGATTTCTTCATTGTCATCTTTTTTTATTTCAGGTTCATATTTTGGTTCTTCTGTTTCCTCATTTTTTATATCAACCTTTAAATTTATATCCTTCTCCTCTTGAGAAATCTCCGTGTGGTTATGAGAATTAGACTGTTGTTGAGACAGTGGAGGTGATGCTATGGCATCTCGATTATTTCGTCCTCTTCGTTTTCTGCCATCTTGAGTTTGTGGTAGTTGTACGTCGCCATTATGTCTTCGATGACCTTTAATTAGTGCACAATATTCGGGATTCACACACGCACATGGAATTTCTGTAAGTGAAGCTACAGCAATATCATGACTTTCATGCCGAATTGTCAGTTCAGAACCTTTTTCGACACTTTTAGTAGTGACAACATACAAATGTACAGCGCCTTTTTCCAGGACATGTTGCAGCTTTGCATTCGGAGTACAACTGCGACGAACAAAACGTGCCGAATTACCATAAGTACGTGTATCCACACATACCTCCGTATCTTTAATCAAAGTATGAAAGAATAGAAAGGGCCCAGGTCGCTGTTGGCGAGTTGTTGAACGATGCTGCGTAGAGAGCATATATTTTCCTCGTAGCTCAATAACCGGTGTGCCCATTGGCAAAGATACTGAAGCTACTAGGTACTTAATATTTGTGGATGGATTTGTTTGTACTCTGCATTTATTAACTGAAGGATCAACACCTCCAGTTATTTCTGAATGAGCACCATTCAACCGAACACTAGATATCCGTGCACGCAATTCGGGAGAATAATGATTCGTTACGGCCTCTTCATAATTTTCAATCCACTGACGAATTTGTGGAATTTTTTCATCATCGCTTTTGCCAGGTTTTACAGTCTTTACTCGTTTATGTGAAACTTTGCGTTCCTTTCGTTTACCAGGTCTAGTTCGATTGTGCAGGGAGTCTCGACGTTGTCTTCGCGGTGGATCTTTCCGTCGATTTTTATTGTGCGCTTCGGTATCTGATGAATCAGAATCTGACATATCCATTTGCTCTTTTCGCATTTTAGCATCTCGTTCTTGTATTTCTCGCATCCATTGTTGTTGTAACGTACGGGCTTTTTGTTTGTCGACAATCCGCGGATCACAAACTTCGCACGA
This sequence comes from Falagria sp. GC000072, assembly GCA_030556245.1. Lineage (NCBI taxonomy): Eukaryota > Metazoa > Arthropoda > Insecta > Coleoptera > Staphylinidae > Falagria > Falagria sp. GC000072. The sequence goes on along the minus strand of JASKGN010012058.1, from coordinate 9,458 downwards.
ATAATCGTCTGGCACTTTTTTTGTCTTTACAACGCAACGAACATGTTGCCATACCTTACATTTATCACATTCAATCATAAAACCGTCGTCGTGTATGAAACCACATATACAGCGCGTGACGTAATCACCATAGCGATCCTGCGCGTCCTTAGATACAGCTTCAGCTTCCGGTGCAGTATCTGTTTCTTCGCCCTCAGTATCTTTATGCTCACTTATATCAGACACTGCATCTTCGTCTCTTGCCTGAATAGTTGGGGTGCTCTGTGATACACTACGAATACGCTTTACGTTCGGCAAGCTTGGAGAATAATTAGAGATAGGAGAAAATTGCTGGTGTTGAGTGCCATTCACCGAAGGTGGTGTTTGCAATGGCGTTGGAGGTTTCGGTGGTGGATCAGGTGGTAACGTAGCATTGTAATTATGATCTAAAAGAACTGCCTGACATACAAAACTGAGTGTATCAAGCGTGCTCAAAGACCGGGGTTTATATTCATTAACCTCCAAATCACGTTGTACGTTTGCCGTAGAAATCAGCTCCATCTTATTTACACTCTGATCATACTTAATGTAAGAGTTTGTCGATTGAGGTTTAATACTTTCTTTATCTGATAAAGTTTCGAGTATTTGCGCTGTCAGTGCCTGATTGAATATTGTTTGTGCAGTTCGATCGGGCACTTGTCGTATCGGTGAAGTTGGAAGATGACCACTACTAACATTTGTGTTTTGAACTAATTTCGATTTCACTTTTGGCTTGACTTTCTGTGCCTGCACAGCATGTTTACCAATGTAATTAGGTTTATTTCCACCAGACATTAAGCGTTGTGGAGGAATTGTCTTTAGACCAAGACCAGAACGATGTTGCAATGACAGCTTAGAATGGGGTTGAGCAGCTTTGGTGTCAACTGGCGCCGGCGCCGAATTCTTATAACCGGTCATAGCTTTGAGATTTTTAGGTACAGGATAAACAACACGTTTGCTTCCGGCCTGTGTCCCACCTTCATGTGCAGGCTTTGTTATAAATTTAGTAGCACCATTCCCAATTAATTTTTGCTGATGAAAAAATCGTTGATTTTTATTCAGTATTACGTTACTAGGACCTGGACTACTGCTTAAATGTTGAGAGGGTAATTGTTGTTCAGACTGCATAACAAGCGGATTCAGAACTTTTACTTTCCCTGTTCTCTGACCATTAGCAGTTTTCGCAATAGGTGTTGGTGATAGTTTCTGAAATACCTAAAATGTAAATTGCATTATATTAATTAACATTTGGCAAAAGTATGATATCAAATTAACAAAAACTGAAATAAGTTCTTACATTAGTTGAAGGAAATGTATTTGCCGTCAAGAGCTTGTGTGATTGAGGCATATCCGGAACAGATATTCCGCCCCCCTCGGCTGGAGTGCTCTTCTTCACAAATACATTATGAATACCAGATTGTTGCTTATCAGAAATAGGTGCAACTGGTAATCTGCCATTATTTACAAAATCATTCTTAACGGGACCTGCATTAATAAATTAAATTGTAGTGATAAATTAATGCAGCATTAACAAAATATGATGTACCTGCACCAGTGATGTTTTTCACCACCGTGATCGGAGTGTTCACCACGGTTATAAGGGACGAATTTGAGATACCTTTTCCCTGAAAGTCAGACTGTACGGCATTTGTGTTGATGTTTGTTTGTTTTGATATCGCTGTAGGCGAATTTGTAACCGTAACAGCATTAGCGCTTGTAGATGATCCATTTTCTTCGCCATTTTCAGTTGTCAATGTATTAACTTTTTGTGCTGGCAGCACAACTGGACTGCTGTTGCTTTCTAAACAAACGCTCATATCTGCAGATCTCTTCGCAGTATGTCAGTCGACATCGTTACTATTAATTGCAACCAATGCGTTAATTTAGTAGGTTTCCTATGCCGGTGTTAGTTTAAAACTTAGTTATTGAAAACTCACTCTCTTCGGTAATGATGTCTTTGAACCCTCCGATGTGTAGAATATTTACTAAAAACAAATAATATTATGTAGTTTGTACATGAATGCTGAATATATATCAAATCTTAATTATGTAAAAATAATTAAAAGCATTATTCATATGTATGAAGATTTATTTCATACATATCATTATGTAACAATTAACAATATTTCAAACAAATATTGATCATATAATTCAAAAATGTTGTAATTTGTTACAAGTCGTGTAATATAATTGAGAATTTAATGTTGAATATTCAATTTTATTAGAATATTTGATACTTTTCTAAGTTTCATATTATAAAATACTATTATTATTAAAAATTATCATTAAAGTATCATTATTATTCACATGTAGAAGATACATATATGTATAGATATGAGAATCTTTTATGCAATTGTATGTTTTAATGTCTTCATTTCTAATAAAGAATCAAAGGAGATACATATTTCATATTTAACCGAAGATTTCTAATTGTCCATCCAATTGCATGCCGACGAAGAATGCCGCAAACAAATCATACAAATGGCAATCTGACATAAAACCCCATGAATTTAGTACTGAAGTTGTAGCCAGTTGTAGCATTACAACAGTGACCGAGGTCGTTCCTGCAAGGTAAAAGCGCTTGCGCAGTGGAATAATGTAGCGCGGAGTGAGAGGATTGCAACAGCATAGCAGGCAAGTTTAAATGAGGCCCGCGAAAGGTAAAACGGGTGCGACTGTGATACCATGCATCGAAGATACCGACGCAAACAAGATGCAGCAATAGAGCAACAGAGATTATAGCCACTGCGACCGCATATCTACGCAGCGAGAAAAAACGAGTGCGCGTCGTTTTCAACCGAAGTGTAGAACGCATCAAGTTCAGAAACAACATGATACCAGGAACCAAGATTAAGGAACTTAACAAAATTCAGCGCAATGACATCAACATGAACAAAGTTGTCTGTCTATTACCATAAGTCTGTTATTCAATGCTATTACCAGTTTACAATGTTTGCGATTGCAATATTTTTTAATTTTTACATATTTAAAATTATATTTATTATTTTTCCAATAAGATCCACACTTTGCCATCCAGTAAAATCAGTTCATGGTTCAATCTAATTGGATTATATTATATTTATTTTAATATCACAAAGAATTTAATTAAAATTTGTAATATCATATATGAAAAGTTTTGCGACAGATTTGTAATCGTATTCTTGTGATATTCTTTCCAACAAAACACTTGCAACAATAGGAAGTCGACTTCAGCGCCGTGCATTGGCTATTATATTGATATCGATTTTTGTGTGTAGGTGGGCGTGTAGTTTACGCGTAAATTGCGCGTTCCTTGCAGTAACACTAAACTCTAATTAAAGGCGGCAATTTTAATATAAAACACGATGTTAATACTGCCAAATAAATTGAAAACCCCTTACTTATTGATCACTATAACATGTTGCCTTACACAAACACAAATTATATAGTTATAAAATATTAATGGAGGGTATAATAACAACTTAGGGAGTGTTATTTGAAATATAAAGTGCATCAAATTAATCAGCTATTAACATATGATTGCAAAAAAAGGTTAACCTATAACTTTATACAGAATAAATTGTACTGTTATCCATTAAACGGGATGTCCGCAAAAATATGCTTTGATTTACAGATTACTAGTGTTGTCATTTTGTTAAAGTCATGTCGATTTTCCGAATCCACTCACGCGCGCTATTATTTGCTCATTTTTATTTTTAAGAGCATTTGTATAACAATTAAAAAATTGGTATAAAATTCTTATATACCTATTTAATACCACATTCATAGAGGACATCAAGAATAATTTTCAATGCACTTCATACAGAACTAAAAGAAAACATTAATTTTGACAGTAGGCCATCAACAAACAATATTTTGTATGCTTCAATTGCATTCTACTTCCTCCATGTATTTTTTGCATGTCAGTGCTCAAATATTCAAATGCTTCCAATAGTAGTATATATATATGGATTGTTTCCAATAGGTAGTCCATAGTCAATCTCAGTAATTGTCTAATAAGAAATGGAAAACACTCCCATAACGTTACCATACAGTCGCTCGAATTGGATAAAATTATAACCTCATGACAGGATGCTTGGATATTCACATGCGTTTTAAGTTATATTTTGGCAAAAAAATGCCAATTTGCGATATTCCTAAATGGTATTTTTTAACAACAAAAAAACTCCACGATTGAACTCACCTTTTAACTAACAAAATCGAAATTGAACCTTCTCTATAACCGATGTAAACATAAGCATTTTTTATTTAAACTTAATTCAGCACTAAAATTTAACAGGTCCATAACACAACTAAACACTTTTCGGCATTAGCGCGCACTATTTTTGTGTTCTTTGACTATAAGCACATACTGTAATTGCTCCAACTTGCTTCGTACATTCGAAAACATACATCTAAACTAAATATGGCAGCCATATTCAATGGAAAACAAAGGAAACGTACCGAGAAATCTGTTCAATAGTCGGCAACCATTCTTCATAATCCGGTCTGAAGCTTTATTTTAACTATACTGAGGGCGCTGAGTGCAAGATTTCTACAACAGATGAGCATTTTTGCGTAAAATACTGTATTATGATTGGCTTTAGTAGTTGACCTTCACCATAGCTCTTCCATAGACCTAATGTTTCCATTTTATCCGTGTTGCCAATCAAACTACATAAAATGTTACTAGATGTAAACTCATTAATAAAAAATACACAAATGTCAAGGAAATTAAATAATTATTAAATTGTATTAAATGTATATAACTGATCATAACTAATCTTTTTGATTCAATTCCAAAAAAAAAGTTTATTATTTTATTGAAAATTATTAAGCAATGCTTTTTAGTAATTTATTTTAACTAATCTTCACAGTGCAATTTAACACTTCAATATAATAAATACATTTTATTATTTTCTATTTAAAATAATTTGTTTATTTAGCAGGTGGCCATGCCCACTGATTTGCAGGAGCTTCTTTAAGTAGTGGCTCCCATGGTTTCCAGGATAACATTTTTCTTGCTAACAACAATTCATTTTCAGCTTGAACTATTACTTCCTCAATTTGCCCACAACCAATTTTGCTCTCAATAGCTGCAATATCATTTGAAGAATTGAGAATATTAACTCTTTCTGATACTATTGATTCTGTGTATTTTCTATAAGCAGCTTCTTCAGGCATTTTGTTAAGAGTACGCATAATTTTTCCATATAAAATGCCCAAAGTATGATGAGGATTTTTCGCCACTTTCAATCCGGTTAACCCAGTTGTTAATTTCGTAATACCAGACATTCTTTGCTTTACAAATTATACTCCGATATATTGTTAAATACAGTTAAATATCAAGAAATATTGTTTTACGTAATGTCAATTTTTATTTTAGGTTACTACGTTTTGTTCTCAACACAGCCACTAGTTGTCACCGTTGTCACTAGTCACAAAATCAGCAAAATTTAAACATAACAAATAATTAATATCATTGTTAATACACATTAATATGTATATATATGTATATTCATACAATCCAATGATGTTATCAGCTGTAATCCAATGTAATCCCTCTTTGTCTCAAAACACATTGAATTGCATTACATTATATTTGACAGTTAAACCTGATTGAACCAATACTATTTTATAAATTCTATATAAACTAGCCACTTTAATCTATAATATTGTAGTTTCGGTTTATTTTAAAGCTGGTAATAATAATTTACGTAACATTTTTATTTGTTTTGTTACAATGTTACAATTTGTTATCAAATTGAATATTTAACCTAGTAAAATGCTTTGTTACCATATTTAATATTAATGTGCAAATTATTATAGATCTATTTTTCAATGAGCAAATATGAAAACGTTTAGATTAAGTATACACCAAAGGACTTTTAGTGATGAAGATTTACTAATTAATATTGCTGATTATCCTGAAGCAAAAGAGGGTGATGTTATAGAAATTTATCATGCTAATGAAGAAGAGAATCCTCGACTACTGTTACAAGTAAAACCATTAAAAGATGAATTGCAATCAAAACTTGCCAAAGATACAATATTTATTGAGCAGAGTCTTGCATCAAGTTTTAAACTACGCCACTTTAGTTATGTTAATGTGAACATAGTTAATCCCATTGAAGTCGCATTGGATTCTATTGAACTTACTTTTAAAGATCAATATATGGGCAGGTCTGAAATGTGGCGGCTTAAGAACAGTTTGGTAAGATAAACAAAATATTACAATTTTGAACCTTTACTTTTATGTATATGTTTAAGGTTAATACTTGTGCATATGTTAATAAAAAAATTGAATTTTGTGGGGGTGCAGTTCGATGTCAAGTATATGAAATGTGGTCACAGGGTGACAGAGTAGCTTGTGGCGTCATTACTGATGATACAAAAGTGGTATTTCGATCTTCTACGTCCATGGTATATCTTTTTCTACAGATGAGTTCTGAGATGTGGGATTTTGACATACATGGTGATTTATATTTTGAAAAGGCTATAAATGGGTTCCTAGCTGAGTTATTCACAAAATGGAAAAAGAATTTTTGCAATCATGAAGTTACTATTGTTTTGTTTTCACGTACGTTTTACAAAGCTCATTCATTGGAAGAATTCCCGCAATTAATGCGTGAATGTTTACAACGCGATTATAAGGGCCGTTTCTATGAAGATTTTTATCGAGTAGTATTCCAAAATGAACGGTATGATGATTGGAGTGGAATTTTGGTGCAATTGCGACGGGTATTTTCGGAATATTTGAAACTTGTATTGGAATATCATTGCAAAGATAATATGTCTATTCCAGAAGCAACTAATAGTACTGCCGCACAAGGAAACTTTTTGGAAGTTTTAAATATGTCTTTAAATGGTAATTGTATCAACAAAAATTGATGTTTATATGAATGAGAGCAATATTTTCTAGTTTTTGAAAAACATTATTTGGATCGAAGTTTTGATCGCACTGGTCAATTAAGCGTGGTAGTAACTCCAGGAGTTGGCGTCTTTGAAGTTGATCGTGAACTAACAAATATAACGAAACAAAGGATTATTGATAATGGCGTTGGTAGTGATTTGGTTTGCGTTGGTGAACAGCCTTTGCATGCTGTCCCTTTATTAAAGGTACCTCTTAGACAAGGAATAGTTCTAATCTACGAATTTTGACTTGAAGTAGCTTTCAGATTGATGCAACGCAACTCGTGGCATCGACTCGAAACATCTTCTAGTTTAGTAGTGTGAAAGCTGCTCTGGTATCCTTATGTATCAGACAGATGCAACTACTTAGTTCCATGAGTCGATCTCATGAATTGCTTTGCATCAGTTCAGAGAAACTGTATAATATTTGCAACAGTTTGAAAGCTGCCTGTCGTATAATATTGAAAAATGTATATAGGTTGAAAAGTGATCTTTTCTATTTTATTATACAAGGTGTTAATGAAGAATAATTTTATTTTTGTTTGCAGTTTCACAATAAAGATACTCACTTGAGTGTGCCCGATGATTATTCAATGCCACATTGGATAAATTTATCATTTTATTCAACGAATAAGAAAATAGCTTATTCGAGTTTTATCCCACGTATTAAAGTTCCGCCGATAGGTAAACAATGCGATCAAAATGTTAGTATATGCAATTTGGTACCAGATGAAGAGTATATTCATAATTCCTATTTTGACTATGATGCATATGATGCGCAGGTGTTTCAATTGCCGACACTTCATTCTATTTATGATGGGTATATATTATACAATTTTTAATGAATATTTTCAAATAGTATGTACATTTTTAGTTACAGTAGTAAACTAGGACGACACAAAAGAACTTCTAATATATTACTGGATCCCGTAGAACGACTTAGATGTCGAAAGCTTTCAGACCCGGATATTCTACACTCGACAATATCTACAACCAATAATAGATCACAGCCAATAACAATTGCACCTGCAGTTAGCCCAGTTGTATCTCCTCAAGAAGGTACGATGGGTTTTTATTTTTGTTGTTTGGCGTCAAATTAAGCTTTTCTGATTTCAGAAAAGTCTTGGAATATTACTTCAGAAAAGGAATTATCTCCACCATTAAGAATGGTTGTAGGTTCGGAAGGATCCCCTCCCTTTGAATCACGAGCTTTAATAAATCCTTTTGATCCTTCACATGTTACCATAAAGTTAACAAGTAATCGAAGGCGTTGGACACATATTTTTCCTAAAGGACCAACAGGCGTTCTTATCCAGCAACACCATTATCAAGCTGTACCTACAAATCCACCAGATGCAAGTGGAAACGCAATATATTTAAATAATTGCCCTTATGAATCGCCAGAAAAATCGCAAACCGGTACAATTGGGCCTCCATTTTTCAATCGTAGTATTTCGAGTATTGCTTTACAAGAATGTATGTCTAGTAAAATTGTTGGAATCAATTTATGTCTTCTGTACATATTTTAATTTCTGTTTTAGATTGTAAAAAAAGATCTACATCTACAACCTCTCACTCGATGATAAAATATCCTTCAAAGACTCTTACATATTTGTGGGGCGCCACTGGTGAGCAAGAATGGACTCCAGCTCTGACTACAGGTAAAATATACTTTATCTATTTACTACATTTCATATCATCATTCTTTAGATGTTTTAACTTAGTTCATTAAAGTAGTTTTGCCACTTAAAATAGTTTTGCCAAATAATATAAAGAAAATAACCAGCAAGAAATAAACAAATGCATTTCTATTTCCATGACAATCAAATGCTCCTACACGGAAATGGTGAAAATGTTGTCGGTGTTGAATATCACATGTAGCCGTCAACGACATCTTAATAGGTTCGGATTAATATTACAAACTTTCTGTTGTTTTTGTTATCTATCTGTAGTTTAAATGATTATTTTCTTCTATTTCAACCCATGTATTTGTTAAGTTGGTTTTATGCAATTTTTATGACTAACTAATGAAATTTATAATAGATTAACTTTTATCACATTTTTTCAACTGAGCTTTTGGGCTAAAGTGGTTACTATGTAGTTGTTTTTTAAGTATAGAATTTTCTTTTAAACCGGGGTTCATAGGCAATTAGCAATAATATAGTCTTTACTGTTTTGTAATTAAAATTGGAAAATCTACCTAGGAATTATGGTGCGTTCCTAATAGCTCAGTGTAAGGTCTCCAACTTTCAATTCTCGTGCAATGCATTCTCTTTAATTACATATTTGTTGGGGACCCAGAGCGGAGGTAACTGTTAATGGGACCATGGATGTCAGTTGATACATATACTTAGGCCGTCCGCACACGGGGCAACTGATTTGCGATTCTGATTGCAAACTGATTTGCAACTAGTCGCACGACTAGTAGGACAACTAGTTGGCAATTACATGCGAGCATTCACGAGCGTAGGCGATTATCCGACTAGTTGCAAACTAGTCGTGCTACTAGTTGAAAGTCAGTTTACAATCATAATCGCAAATCAGTAGCC
>JASKGN010012054.1:0-11417 GCA_030556245.1 Falagria sp. GC000072 | reverse complement strand
GCGGCACAACGTACAGAACTGCCGAGAGAAGCTACAAAACGCATTCTAGTGTGCAAAGTAGAAACGAAAAACAGTGCAAAGAAGAAACGAAAAACAATAACAATTTGAGCTGGCACATTAACTTAACTCAATGTTTAACGCAACTTTTATGCAAGTCGGCAATAGCCAAGTGCGTTGAGTGTTCCGTCTGCACACTGCAATGCAGAACCTGTAGTGGTTCGAATCTCAGTTTTGGCAAATTTGAATTTTTTACATTTTTCGTTTTTTTGCCAATTTTAAAGTTTAAATGTGTTTTTTTTTTATTTTTTAATTTGAAAATTAAACTCTATTGGAATATTTGCAACGCATTCCATTGTGAAACATTAAGAAACAATGAGAATTGGCTCGCAGAATGTAAACAAACCGGCTCAGTAATATTTACAATTGTGGTTTAGAAATAAAATCGAATTGAATTGTGAGATATTGGTAGTGATAATTTAGAAAGATTTACTTAACATTATTTGTGTGAATTTTGTTAGTAAATGTCTAAATAACTTGGTGATTTAGTTATAAACAATACACACTTTGAATACAAAAAATTACAATAGCGGGAAAACTAGGAATTAATTCAAATAAATTATTCAATAATTCAAATAAATTTATCAGTTCAATAAGCCAGATTTATCAATAGGGTCAATATATAGCGTTATAGACAGATGAAAAGACACTTATGTGTTCGATAACTCTATTGAACAGTTTATTGACAGGTGAAAAAACCAGTCCTTATTATAATAATAGATTAATATATATTATATTGTATTGATTTTAATTAAATAAATAAATTTTAAACGTTAAAGAAACAATTGTGAATATTTACTTATATATCATTGAATTAAATTAATTTATAACTAAATTATAATTTATAGAAACCGCTAGATACATCTAACGATAAATAATAGTTACTTATCGTTGTTCCAGAATCAGAAGTAGGTACATGCAGGAAAATCGTTTCGATTGCTAATAAATTACTTAAGAGACTATTTCAGTCAAGTGTCTCCAATCGAAAGAAGCGAAGTATTAATGGCCTGCCGACTTATCAAACTGCTCCCTACGAATTATTTTCAATTTTAATGTGAATTACATCAACTCGCGGCATGTTTGACCACTAGCTAAATAATCAATGAATTGATAAGTGATAATTAGAATTGCAATTGATTTATGTCTGTTGCTACGATTTATATATCATTTCAATTTGAAATTAATCAACTCTACTCTACCATATTTAAGAACAGTTGTATTATCAACTGCATTTATCATCTCCATATCCTTTTAGGATTTATTGTAATCGGAACATCTCTTGGGTTTTAATTACTTGTAGTTATTATTTAAGTAGGATGTAATAACATACCAAAAAGTAAAAATTGTTATTAAATGCTCTGTATAAATATAGTGCTCGTAGACATTATAAAATTAATTAATTCAACCTACACAGTGAGTTTAGTAGACTAGTTTCGTTTCGTTCCGTTCCAGCTGATAGCCATACAGTATAAATATAATAAAATCGCTATTTATTTAATTCCGTATGGTAATAATAAATTTTACAACAAATATTGAAATATTAAAACATAATTAGGCCAAATATTTATCTATGCCTGAATGCGAATACACCTTGCAGTCATAATTCCGTTGTGCAATCATAAACCTCACACACAGATCAACCAAACCAATGCAGTACTACGGAGTAGATCGATGGATTATGAGCATATCGCCGATAGATAGTTATTAAAGGAATATGAGAATGAATGTAGGCTGAAACTACTCCCTGTGGTGTTCAATTCGAACTACTTGTATTAGTACCTAACACAATTATACAAGAGAACAACACGCGAACGAAAGAACCAACAAGTCCAACAAGTGCTCTATCAGTAGTCGTGGAGATAGGCATTATGGTAGCTCGTTGAGTTAGTTACACGTAGTTAGTGTAATATAGGTAGAAAACGCCTTAAGGTTTAAGGAAACCGTTCTACTGTTTCTACTTTTCCGTATTGGCTGCTGGTCTATCTTGGAAAGTTATACTTGATATCATTGAAATACTGCCACGACAGATTAGCACTGCCAATCCAAATCGCTTCCAGATATTGTTTTTATCTCTTGGGCTGTTATAAAAACTCTAACGAGTACAACAGACAGCTATTATTGTTTGTTTCCATTTTTCGCAATGATTATGATTTCCGTTTTTGTTTTCCTTTTTTCTTCTATGAACTTCTGTAATTGGAACAGTTTGAATTATGCAAGATTGCATTGTTTATTAAACTGTAATTATTTATTTGTTTTACATTTACTTGCTAAAGGGGATTCTTGCATCAAAATATTTCCACCTAAAAATAAAAAATATTTTAATTAAAATATAAATTGATTGCTTAAATAACAAAATAAATGCTTGATATAAATAAGTAAATTTATCAAACCATGTAGAATTTCTAATAATGACACCAATAAATAAATCCACCTACTCTGCCCCACAAAATACCATCACATAATCGGTTTCGTAAATGTTGAAGCAATCAACGACAAGACAACCAACATAAAGTCTGAAGTACCAACTAGACTAATTACTTTATTTCAATTTATAAATGTCCTGACTTATTCAAAAAATAGTTTCGGCACCTAATGTAGAACTAAAAGTTAAAAGTAAAACGATGTAATATATTTCTATATAGAGTAGGAATCAAATAAATAAGTAACTAGCACGTATTTTTCAATATACGAGACTATTTAATACACTTAATTGGCTCATTAATTATCTTAGGATTTATTACAAATATTAAATGTTGATTTCATCCACCTACGCGTAAAGAATGCAGTGAAAGCTAACATTTAGATATGGAGCTAATCATTTATAAGTTGAACTAATCGTTTACCATAATTTCAGTGTTTGGTTCATTGGAAGAAATAAATATCTATTTCAAAGTGTCAAGTTATGCGTGGGATTTTGTTTTTTCTTCTTTCATTTAAATTTTTTTAAAATTTACTAGAGAATATATTCAATTTAAAATGTTAAAATGGCAATTAGTTTCTAATTTAAAATAAAATTCGTCAAATTATTCAAGAAATTTTAAGATTCATTAATCTCATTTTGTTTTGACCATTTGAAATTTCAAAAAACAATTTGTTAGAGTAATTATCATATTTTGGCATTCACTAAGTTATTCTTTGACGCATTTACTAAAACCACCTATGAGCAGGTGCAAATTTCAAAATTTAAATGGTTTCAACATTTTAATGGCTATGCAAGAACCACTCTAGTTTTGCCATAATTGGCATTTTATTAATATGTAAACCTCCCAATATTCAAATAATGCAGTAATGATATCCAATAATTAAGACATAAATTACGCGATTAACATATTTCAATGAGAAATGTGTTGATTAAATATGCTGTTGATACGTTTCGATTATAGTACCTATTTAACGATTATTTTAAGTAATTTATTTATTGCTTGGAAGATTTTTACGATCGGAATTTTCATGATTACTTTGTTATAAAAAGGATCACCGCCATTTTAACATCTGCCTAATAATCAAACTTCATATTAAATTTTTAAGTACTTAAAATTGACAAAATTTACTAAAATCTCTTTTTTAAAGACATCTGATAATTTTTCAACTTCTACTCTTCTACAATTTAAAATAATGATAGAATAAGAACTCACTGGTGCTATACAATAAGTAAAGAGGAAATTCCTTTACGAGTCCTGTGTCTTTAGTGATGTTATAAAGGCACCTATATTTAGGTACTACAAAAGTGTTAGTGCATAGCTTGTATAGTTGCACATAGGTATTTGTTAAAAGTGCATTGATTGATTTAATTGCGTCTAGGAAACTCTCCTTCGTAATCGTATCTCGAATGTCAACAGCATTGAAATGGAAGCATCGCCATTAGTTTAACATCAGTAACAAAACGAACTCTTCTCTTCTGCAAAACTCAGAGCACTTGATTATAGCTTTTACGTGTACGTGTATAAGCATTGGCATTTTATATTTGCTGCTCTGTTTTTATCGCCGACTAGTAACTTTATACAACATATACATATTTACTTCTATTACATTCTGCATTCATTATTCTAGTTGAATGATGTTAAATGCTTTGATCATTAGAGCTTTTATTATCGAAAATCGTACAACTTAAGGATATTTTATGTTTAGATGTTAGTTGACTCTGAAAAAATTTAAATTCACTTATTAGTTAATCTTACCTTGATTTTTAAAAGATCAAAATTGAAATAAGTTAATTTCTAAAGAAAATTAAACAGCAAGTCATAAAATATTGCAAATCCCTGATTTTCTTCATTCTTGTTGATTTGTATATCATTTAGAAAATGATTGAAGTCTCATAGTTTTCGTCATCATTATCATGATAGGTATTAGTGCTAGTATATCCATAGGTTTCTAGAACGAAAAACATAAATCAAATCAATTGAAACTAGAACTGTTGCAATGATCTATCATTAACACATAAAAGTGATATTAATGTGGTTTATATAATAATAACTTTAATCAAATAGATACCTAGCTAGCTAACTAACTAACTAACTGTACGATCTCTTGTTCATAGAGATAATAATCATAATGACTCCAAGTAATATTTATTTTGGGATTCGTTACACACTATCTGTAACGCAAATGATACATTTCGAATTATTGTACTAACGTAATGTGTAAAACAGCTACTAAATTATTCTTGCACTTGGAAGTCATGAGTTTCACACGTTATACATTCACGATCGAGTTTTTGTGTAAACACAAGTCGTGGTGCAAGTACATAGACAGACAAATCGGAAGATACATAATTTGTTTTACTGGACACCAGCAACGGATATAAAACACTAATTATAGGCCAGATATATTGTTACCCTTTTTTATCACGCGATTTCATCCGCAGCGGTCTGATTTTTATGCTACTCTTATTTGTATAAGATCTCAGGTGATGCGAACAAGCTGATATTTTCAGTTTGGTCGTTTCGGCACACACGATCGTGTAAAATGTATCGATAAATTCTGGTTTCTAGTTGTTGCTTATTTGCGGATGTCTGATTTGTTAACCAGATAACAATCGATACCAATGCACGAACAAAATGACTTTAGATATATCAATGTATCATTAAAAAAAATAAATCTAAAAAAGAAAGCGAATTAATTTTTGTTTACCAGTGATTTTTTGTAAATTTGGGAAAAAATTGTAAGCAAGAAGATATTCCAAGTGACATTCCTCTAGTTATTTTTCTAAAATCAAAAAGAAGAAGTAAATAAATTAATATTTAAATTTTCATATTTGTTACAGATAAATAAGTAAAATATTCCCGCAAAATTCTCTTTTCCTCTTCTATTTAGATCGTTAAGGTGCATAACTAACCGGCGGCACTCCATGTGGCGTTTAATCTTTTTACAAGCGCAAGTGTGACACTAATATTATCTATGATTTATTTTAATAACTTCTAGGTATGTGTGCGTGTCGCAGTTGCAAAGTCCGTAACAATTTGAGCATGCCAATTTCTAAATGTGCAAGTGCGTTGTTTGCGTCGGCGAAAACTAGCTGCTAGTGTTGAAACATTGAAAGCGAGTTTGACTCGAAATCTATATCTATAGTGTCTTACCTCTACGCACATATTAGATGCATGCATGTACGCATTGTAAATGCGTTCATTCACACGTTTGCTCGTAATTTATGTAAGCAAGACGAGAAGAAACAAGAACATTTTGTTTGCTTCAAACAACAAAAAAGAAACTACAAGGAGTATGTACAAGATGAAAAAGAAGAAGCAGGCAATTGATTGAGTGCAAAAACAGAATATGCAGAAGTTCGCATATCACATATCTCAATTTAATCACTACTTTAACGATTTGCATGCGAGAACGAACCATTCCATTAATAAAAACAACATTGGTAATAACATTACATCAATGTCAATTACGCGCCTCTTGTGCGATTACAAATTGATATCGCGTTGAAATTGCTTAAAATCCGCTTCTACCATCTATAAAATTGCCCTTCTTTCATAACTTATGTTGTTGTATAAATAAATATTATTTTGCCGCTGCTCTTTATTTATGTTTACTACGCCATCAGAATCATGTAAATTGCTTGTTACTAATAATATATTTAAGTACCAAGAAGCTATATTATAATAATGGATATAAAGGTGTGCTGATAAATTTAACAAGTCATTTGTTTTTAAAATTTTAAATTTGTTAGCGAAAATTATGGCGACACAAGTTTATTGTAGAGTAACATGGGTTTGGGTTTGACTCTGTGCTTGGTGGGCCGGGAGCTATCCCAGATCTTGGTATTATTTGTAATTATTTTATATTCTTCTGTCATAATAACAAAATTTCCTTGCACCCCTCTGTCATATATATATTTATTAATTTAAACCAAAAGGAAAGCTGGAATTAACACTTTAAAATTTCTAAGATATGAGCCACGTGCCTACCTTTTATTAATTCATTTACTTGTAACTCGTTAAGCATATCCTTTAGTTCCGACATTCACCCAAGAATTTCTCAATCTAATAAAGATATATTCCATGAAGAACAAACGTAACTAACCCCAAATACCTTCCTTTCAGTCTTCTAAAGTAAATTATATCTAATCTTAGAAAAAACTGCGTTAAACAGTCGGTTGGTTTCTTAATAGGATGCCGCATGATAAAGAAGCGCCCTGTTCTGATAAAACTTAATTAAACGGCACTTTGACCAGAAAAGATATGAGACGAGCATTACACCTGATTGAATCGATGCTATATTTTTCGCTCTTGCACCTTTCTTTTTCTTTATTATTTTGTCTACCTAACTGTCTTTTAATTTGGAATGAGTGGTAGGCTTGGTTGACGAGTTAATACAGTTAATAAAATTAGCCCGTTTAAACTGAAATAAAATAAAAAGCTTTTGTAACGAACGGGTTTTACCTGGGTTGCATAGAATAAAAGGCTATTATATACCGCAATAATGTAGAAAACCTACAATTATCGTAAAATTTAACCATGGCCAATTCATTATTTACAGATTTTATTACAATCATTTGTGACTTTGTATCAGTGTAATCGACAATTATTTTAATGTGATATAAATTCACATGAAACAATTTTGATTCTTGGACTTTTATACTTTTACTCATAACATACATATATCTACAGATGGGACTACTTTCACGTACGGGATATATAGAATTATTTATTTATTAAAGGTTATAATGGGCTTATTCAAAGTTCATTAAAATTATTACTAAAGCTATTAAATTAATTATTATTATATTTGCTGCTTATAATTCTATTAAAGCTAGTTTATTATCTTAATAATCTGCAATAACAAATAATATAACTTATACGAGTTTAATATTATTAATCTAATGATAATTTTTAGTATTTTGATTAGTATAGTTATACCTTCACTAAACTACTAATAAAAATTTAGGAAAGCTAAATTTCCACCTGAAATACCAATTAATCTAATCTTAAAATTGGAATGCGGTAGTAGGTAAACACAAAAGTCTAAGCATAATTAGCAAATTGTAATTAATCACAAGCGCCGACACACTTAATTTACGAACAATAGTGTAATTATTATAATTACAACAAATTGCTTTTATAGGAAATATAATTATTATTACTGCAGCTGGATAGCATCACGAGATCAAAAGAGTAAACTATAACTTTGGACTTGTATCTTACAAGACTAAGAAGTCATTAGCCTAGCTAGAAAACATACTACTCTAGTTTATGTATATTTTGCACTTATCAAAATTATTATTGCCATAAATAATAACATTATCAACTTAAATTTATGACTAGATTTGTCAATGTAAGTCTTAAACATACGAAGTGTGAAACTATACTAATCTCGAATCGGTTTGAGATTGTAGCAAAATGTATTATTTATTGTTATAAATAACTACAAGTACGCCACAGAGAAAATGATGATACCGATTTGAGACAGAAACTTTTACGATCCGATCGATTTAAATCATTCCAGTAATAAAATGAACTAAACTACCTTTTCAACAAGAAAGATGCATTTCTTCCTTTACTTTGCCATGTAAAACCGCATGATACAATAGTAATAAAACATTCTCTAGTTTTATTAACATTGCAAGAAAGTAAAATGAAATATGGAGTGGACTAGAATCTCCACACGCAAATCAGAAATCAGAAGCAGAAACTTATAACTATAATAAATACCTTTTTCTTTTTCTAGGACATTTCTCTTGTTAGTTGTAATCCTGCTGTAGATTTCGCATTGGCAATAAGAACATTTAACATTTATTCCTTTAATAAGAATTCTTTTCCATCGATGTATTATATATTCACGGTTTATGAATGTCTCCAGGTTAAGAATCGTCCTGCACTTGGTAATCCATTCGAGATGTATGACCATCGTTAGCAGTATATGACTCCCGGGCTCTCTATAGATAATTTATAAGTTACTTTACGCTTTTGTAATTTTCTACTAAATATTCTTAGACAAATGCAATTTGTTTGCTTTTAAATATTAAAAAGCAACCAATTTACATTAAATATTTAAATTACGAATATCAAGTTGTTAATAAAGATGTAATGAACAATCATCTTAAGACGTAATAATAACCCAATGACATATTTATAGCTTTTATCGCCAATAATATTAAATGTAACTTCAAGATATTTTTATATCGATATCCAGCAGGTGGTTTTTACGACATCGCCCACGATTTACAAGACTAAAGTGTATATTGCCAACACGCAAATTTAGAGAAAGCCCTTTCGTGCCAACAATAAATTACAAGTTGTATAACAATTGCAGTAGCAAACCATCGGGTGTAGGTAACTAACTATTTAAGTCTTAGTTGTTATTAAGCAATTTCATTAAATGTCTAACTATTCATTACTCATTCTTTATATAGCAACGCTCCGTATTTAGATTCAAACACCCATCGAAGCGACTTAAGTTATATTCGCGTGCGAGGAAATAATGTTTTTATTGCTTCCGATGAAGATCAATGAGTTTACCATATAAAGCCAATTCAAATTTATCATAATTACACCCAATGCACAATGTTTCTGGTAAATTTGCATCGAAACTCAATATTAACTTCAAAGCGCAATGTAAGACATGCTTTAAGTATATTAATTCCATGTTTTTGCAAAGTTTAGTTTCCAATAACTTAGTGACTTGAAATTCATGTCAACCATGAAACACTTTTTTGTCAGGGAATCGATTAAATATAATTAAGCCATAAATCAAATAGGGCACGCGTCTACCTGAAATTATTATTGTGCATCGAATGCGATATCATCAAGTAATTTCATTATAATTACAGAGGTTACACCAAACGCGTGAAGTGACTACAATGCACTTATATGAAGTATAATCTCTCTTTGCAAATTATGTTCCTACTCTTCTATCTCTATGCATATTCTTATTATTATTATAAGCTCAATACGGAAATGAGAGGCTTTTAGTTGCTAGCTCTTAACAATCGTGCAGTTCCTCATAATTGTTTATGACAACACATAAATAATCTCTTTAATATTTTATGTTAAACGCCACCTGAGAACCAAAAATGTTTTGCATAATGCAACAGTTATGTAGTTTCCAATGTCACGAGCAATTTTTAATGTGTCGTAGGCTTTTATTTAAGAACATAAATTGTGAATTATAAAAGCCTTATGATTTCTGGATATCTCAATTTGATATATTGATGGCGATTAATAAAATATCTCGATATACATAAATCATTGATTTGCAATTGTGATTGATATTCATACTTAATTTTATTTTACCTTGGATCCTTTTGTAGTATGGGCAGAAATGAATATCCTGATTTGTCATTTTATCCTCGAAAACCTAAAAAAACATTTACAGATTAATATTTCTTAATTTAAATCTAAAAGAAAATTTTTAAATTAAACTGTTAACCCTTTTGTCAGTTTGATTTCATATCAAGCCATAATAAATGATTCTACAAGAGAATTGAAGGGATTCTCAACACGAGATTTTTTAACCCATTTGCTTGTTAATTGGGTGATACCACACTATTAGGATTCGAATCCTAACACTATAGGCACGCGTCAATTTCTTCAATTATAATACCAATTTGATCGATGAGGAGTCTTAATCTATAATCGTATCATCACCTGTTTCCCATCTTTAATGTTTGTAAAGTAGTACTATCAAAGTTATGTTATTGTAATCTTCCAAAACACTCTTTGAAATAACCCCGAAAAGTTAATACAGAAACAATTATCATTTGCTTTAGACTATTATATATGTATTATTATACTATTTAAAAATTCCAAAATTTAATTTGAATTTATGAGAAAACAGGCTTCAGTTGCATTGCAATTCATTAAATAGTTTTAATTAAAAAGATTGGAGTATGAGCGACCGCATAATTTTTATGTGATGTGATTGTAGTCGCAAATACCGACTGATTAAAAGTGCGAGCAAAGGCACATGCCGCTAATTAATTTACTTACTTACGCCGCAAAGTGATTCAGGCGCAACACAAATCGTAATGAATCACACGTATTATATTCGCGTTGAGCAGTTACAATACAGAAGGATGAAGGCGATACATTGATGCACAGACAGAAGAAAATCTGAGCGTCAAAAGCAATTATACTTATAGCGGCAGTTTTAATTGAAGCGCACGAGCCCACGAGCTAACTAAGTGTAATTCTCAGTTACTAGTTACTAATTCGTACTTACTAAGCTTACGGCTGTGATGATAAGAACTCGCTTTAATTGTATTAATTTAATAAGTTCTTTTTCATTTTGTTTTATTGTTGCTTCCTTAGAATTGATTTCGCAGTTGTTGAACAAAGGTCTCAAGTTACTAGAAAAGTTATGTTAAATTATTAAATGAATTGAATAAATGTAAATAATCAGTGTCATACATCTTACATTAAAAATTGGATTTATATTTTATATAAAGCGTGTTGTGCCCACGTTTGATATAAATCAATCAGTTTTAATTATCCTGGACATGTATAATTCTAACTCGTTTTTATATTTAATGCTTAACATCAAACAAGAACAAGATTCTTATAAATGTGTAACTCAAGTACTCGCAAATCAGTACAGAGATATTTTCAAACATTACTTGTAGTGGTAAAACTAGCACAAGTAATTTATAATTTCATAATTTTATCTAAGACTTAATTTTTTATGTAAGATTATTACAAATTATAAAATATCGATAGCTATTTGTTTATATAAGTTAAGTATTACCTATTATTAGCAATCAAAACGTTGATAAGAAAGCAATTTGTATAATTATTGCTTATGAAGTGATATCTCCTCGTTGTAATCAATTAATTTTTGAATTTCCAAGAAAACATAATTTCCTGTTGCTGATTCAAACTCACGTTGTGATTTTTCCATTTCATATCCTTGCAAATTCT
>JASKGN010012047.1:0-10008 GCA_030556245.1 Falagria sp. GC000072 | reverse complement strand
GATAAATTAATCCTGCCAAGTACACAAAAACCTACAGAAAATGTCCCTTCGATACCGCAGAATCTCGCACCTGTTCGATGCTCCGTCATACAGCGTACGCCAAAGACCGCTAGTAAACGTGAGGAAGATGCTGATGTACGACTACCACCAACACCAATGGTATTACATCAAGAACCTGAACAAGATCAACCTATTGACTATCACATACCGAAACGACGAGGGGAAACTGAAGATGAAAATGCAGAACGACGTGATCGTGAACAACGTCGTAGCAATTGTCATAAAATTAGTAAACCACTAATATCGACGCGAACAATTGCTGGCAAAATCCCCACAATTGTATCGGCTGCAGCTGGTCATGGGAGAGGTTCAAATGGATCACAAAATAATAACAATCAACAATCGAATGGAACTTCTGGTGGTGGTGGATCAATCAACTTTTCATCTGTTTCTGCTGGAGGATCCGGAGGTGCTTTAGGAAGTGGTACTGGTGGAGGTGGTATGAATCCCGGAAGAGATGGTCGTCAGAATTATGGACCTAGTAGTCCACCTACTGGAAGTCTTCCTCCATTTTATGAATCTCTCAAAGGAGGAAACAATAATAACAATTACAATGCGAATAGCAACTTTGGTTATAGTTTAATCAATGGACATCAAAACATGGATACTGGACAGGATCTCGGATTAAATATGAATGGCAGTCAGAGTCCACCAAAGCAATATTCCACTTTGCAAAATGCTTCCTACGGATTAGCTATGAAAGATGAAGTGGATCTGGACATTTACGAAACTAAATTGGATCAAATGACTAATTTACTTCCCAGTGCATATAGTGGTTATGACGATACGATGATGGTAGATATGGTTACAGGTACAGTGGTTGATCCATTACAAT
Organism: Falagria sp. GC000072; assembly: GCA_030556245.1. Taxonomy (NCBI): domain Eukaryota; kingdom Metazoa; phylum Arthropoda; class Insecta; order Coleoptera; family Staphylinidae; genus Falagria; species Falagria sp. GC000072. The sequence goes on along the minus strand of JASKGN010012047.1, from coordinate 9,113 downwards.
TCACAGCAACTTTAACCTTTTCGAGTTCTGCAGAACATGCACTCCTTGAAAGTTTATCCGACGCTGCTGATTTGAGTACCTTCCTTCAAAGACTTCCTAACGATGAGAACGATGACAACGAAATCATTCAATCATCACCATCCATGACTCCTGATACTGCACAGTTACAAAATGTTGAAAATATGGAACAATTCTCGGACCACCTATTAAATCGCAATTATCAAAATGGCGATCGGTTTTCGTCAGGGGCAAATGGTCAACATCAATTTTCAAAGATGTATCAAGATAATCTACCTTCATATCAAGCTGCTTTAAATGCAAATGGAGAAAACATAAGTTCTAGTTCCATGCAACCACAACAAATGTTATCTCCAAGTTTATCATTTAATGGCAGCGGTTTAGATTTGGATTCGCCTACAACAATGTCATTACCATCACCTGGTGCTGGTTCTTGTTCCTTAGATGGAAATTCTCATAATGAAAACGGCAGTCTGAGTCCACCATCTAACGTGAGTGCAACCCCTCGCAGGGATTCGTCTAGCAATGACGCACCCCCTGTAGCCCGCGTTAATGTTATGCAGCAACGGGTAAGCAAACGTAAATTGATAAAACGGTGCACTTAAGTGGCTACAAAAAACCTGACTATCAAATGAAATTTGCTTCCCTGAAAATATTGTTTGTTTTTGTTTTCTAACATTCTTTTGTTTACAGCTTGGATTATCGTCTGATGTGCAATTGGAATTTGTTAATGGAGGACATGGAATTAAGAACCCATTGGCTAGTCAAGAAACTGTGCGAACGACGACACGCACGGAAGATAAACCCAAAGTTGCCGCCATCACAACTGAAGATGGACAATCACATTTTTGCTGTAGAATTTGTAATAAATCTTTTGCATTACAACGATTGCTTAATCGGCATATGAAATGCCATTCGGATGTGAAGAGATATCTTTGCACATTCTGCGGGAAAGGATTTAATGATACTTTTGATTTGAAACGACATACACGAACTCATACAGGTAAATTAATGAATATAACATTAAAAATATTGGTATATTAATAATTATTTTATAATGCGTGTGTTTGTTTTAGGTGTGCGACCTTACAAATGTAGTCTTTGTGAGAAATCTTTTACTCAAAGATGCTCCTTGGAATCACATTGTTTAAAAGTTCATGGGGTGCAACATCAATATGCATATAAGGAACGTCGTACTAAGGTTTACGTTTGTGAAGAATGTGGTCATACTACAAGCGAACCTGAGGTGCATTATCTTCATTTGAAGGAGAAACATCCATACAGTCCTGCTCTCCTAAAGTTCTATGACAAACGACACTTCAAATTCACGAATTCAAATTTCGCGAATATGCTTCTTCAAGTACGTAGTAATTGATTAATTCACTCACGCAAATTTAGAAAATCTTCATCCTCTTTATATAGATTTTAAAATTGAGTTTGCATTACACGTGTTTCTATTCTTTCTAGTGAACAACATTTCAAAAACGAGACGAGAAACACACAATTCGAATCAGAGTTTTGTTTGCTATTGCATACTCTGATGGATCAAATCAATAAAAACTTCTGTGTCTTTCTATATTGATGAAAAGTTAACACGAGTGACAATCAACTAATTAACTTTTGATGTCTCTCTTTCAGGGCACTAATTTGTAACAGTTTGGGCACTTGTCAAAGGAGTGTGCGAAGCTACTGGTGTATATCGAAAGAAATGGCAATCACGTTTTGTTGTGTATCTTTTGTTTATTTAATTTTACTTCTGTGATAATATTATTTTTATGAACTATGATTTTGGCCAAATGAGGGCTTCCATTCAGTTCGCTTTTGATTCGGTTGGCTTTATACTTTCCAATGAATACTGAAATTATTGCAAAAATCAGAAACGTTTTATTTAAAGCAGCTGCATTGAATTTGGATTATTCTCACACAAATTAAATGTTGCTATGTATGTATTCATTCACAAAGCATTTTGATGAAGTCAATGAATTTGTTGCTATGTTGCGTTACTGACTGAACTGAATATTATGAAACACACTCACTGACGACTTAATTACGCATATTCGACAAGACACAACTTGTAAGATGAGTAGAAGAACAAGAACGTAATTACATATATTTTAATAAACATTAAAATCGGGTTATTTGTGCAATCGGTGACTGGTTTTGGGGTTTATTTTTATTGAATTTGTGTAGTTTTATGCAAACAAATAAGACGCAAAGGCAATGATAAATATTAGTTATGAACATATAGAGAAAGACATATTGTGTATAAATAATATTCCAAAAAAGAATCAAACAATTAGTATGATCATAAAGATTATCATATGTTGTTAGTGTGTAATTTTTAGTTTTATATAATTATACTAAGATCTGTTAATGTATTTTGTGTGCGAATAGTGGGACATAGTTAGAATTTTGAAAATTGTTCTCTTATTAATTATTTCTTTCCAATAAATTATTCTTTCGGCCAAGTTAGAAATCTATGGTTTTGGGTTCAACGATATATTCGGGTATTATCATTTTCTAAACTTTAACATGTCCCACTATAATTGAAGATAATTCTGGTGCTTCAAGATCTCTCCGGTGCTTCAGAATTTCATCAAGTTAATTAATTTATCTTAGAGGAAATTAGCGTTTCATTAGTTATTTTGTTTATATTGTTGAACATTTATTGCTGTTTAACAAGATAACTAAACGCTGTAGTATTATTTACAACGAAAACTGCAATATTTATTTATAATTACACATGTTTCACGCATTACTTTTAGTTAGTGATGAAATTTGCTCTTCTTGTATATATACCTGCGATATAAGTAATCACGAATACTTTAGTACCTTCATTAGATATATTCAAATAGAAATAAATCAAATAATTGACAATTGGCATCTGGTGCAAACAATTGATCAGTATTTTCAGTAATTATTCACACTTTTGACTGTATTCGTTTATATACGAAATGTTTTATTTTAATTATTTAATTATTTGGTTAATTATCTATTCTGTAAGTTATTAATTGCGAGAATCTAGGGCGAAGGAAGTAAAATGAAACATCACAAGGTTTAGCTTTAGTTCACCTTTGATTGCGTGAATTCATAGTTTTGTTGTAATTTAAAATTATTTGTAAACTTGTCTAGTAGCGTTGAATGCACTTATTTACAATGTACATGTATCTATTAATCGACTTACCCTTACATTATTTTATTGAATTTTATTATTATTGTAGATCAAAAATTGTCATTTTTCCATCTACAACTTGTTACATTATCAAATAAATTATATGAATCACTTTGAATATTGCCCTATATATTGCCCTTTCTGTTACCTAAATTCAATATTCTCAACAATCATATCATAAAACCTGGTTTCATTTTGAAATTAATCATTTTATAACTTTGTTCCTACAAAAAGTTCGTCATACTTTGCGCAGTTAGATTTTCTGAACAAGTTTTTCAAACTGCGCATATTTATGACAGTTCCAAATCAGTTTGACTGCTCGTAGGAACAAGCCTCACATTTGAAAGTTGTGTTTTATAAACAAACGGTATATGTAGCTCGATCTTACGGAATATCTGGCTAGTGTGATTAAAAATTCCTGCTGGTTTTGATAAAACTAGCGACTCCCTGCGGCACTGCAATGAAATATTGTCAGTGCGCATTCGCACTGCTACATATGGCGATTTCGTCAATGCGGTGTTAAATTGCATCGTGGTAAGACAGTAAAGCAATTAGATCAATTGTCCAGTCGATTTTCATCTGTGTGTCGCGTGCGTACTTTTGCTTTTTCGTTCATTAATTTGTGTGCGTCTGAAATTCATTTTCAATCTACAGAAGCTTATTCACTGATAGCTATTTACAGTCTATCTTGTTGCTAAGTCAAACCATCGGGTAAGTAGCTCGAGGCGAGAATTGTGCACGTTGCAATTCATCCACCTATGGAGTGTAGCATGGAGTGATAACTGCTAGAAAGTTGCATTGACGTAACAAACATACATATGTTTGTATTTCTATGAATATTATAACTTCATTTGTTTTGTCATTGTATTTAAGCAACTGCTATAGCATCTAGCACAACCTGCTGTCATATAAATGTTCGGAGCAAATAATATTTGTGAACAAACTTTCCAGTGTATAAAGTAAATTGAAATATTTTGCAGGTTTGCAGAGGTGCTTATCTACAGCAGGAACCAACTGGTGTCACTGACATATTGGCAGTACCATTTTAGTTTCTTTTTTGGTGATCTGCACACCGTCCAAGTGGGACGAAAACTTCTTATATGACTTTAGCAAAACACAAAGGTAAATATTTATTAAGTGGTTTGTTTGTATAAATATGCCACATCATATCATATTTTGGTTAATTATATTGATACTAATTATAGTTTCGATGTAAGGCCAGATCATTCATGGACATTTCAAAAATCATTAGCTTTTCATGATTGCTTCGGATTTTGCTCTATGTACAATTGAAGGCTACAACAATATATTTACTAACAAATAAAAATTGATATTAATTCTTATATTGTATAATCTTATCAAGAAAACACTAATTTGTAGTGCAAATAGTTTTCATATTAAGAGACGTAATTTTGGGTCATATTGTGTCATCAATTATTATTACCATTAATGAAACTTTCATAGAAGTAAACAATTTTAAATTGGTATTTAAGTTCTCTATTAAAAGTTATCATTTCATTGTCTTAATTTTTATGTTTACATAGTTTATCATATTAAACATTAACATTAATGCTAATGATATTGAACTAGAGAAACTTGTCTGATAGAAATACAAAATGCGAACATTCCTAATTTAAATAAAAACCGATAGGTATTATCAAGTTTCATAGCACATTTTTTGAGTAGTTTTATAAAAATAGTTTTCCGTGCACCTAGAAATTCAAAGCACATGCGTGAAAAATAATCGATAACTTTGGCACTCTACCGGTGGCGGCATTGCGCCGCTACCGCTCGTTGCCGCAGTCGTCCTGCGACCATTATTCATACTCCCCGTGTTTTGCTTGTCTCGATGGTGTCGTCGCCGCGGCGCGAAGCCAGCAGCAAAGATCGCAGTGCGTTAGCATCAGCTTGGCGCGACGTCCGTTGTCAGTTGGACGACGTCGCCGTCTGTCAATCAGTTCAATTTGAGCAAAGTGAACGAACGTCCCATCGTCCGGTTTGGGCAGATGTAGCAGCGCACGGGTGATGATACACATCCGCACAAGCAATAGAAAAGAGCACCAGAACATCGCGGATTAGGATTCAATTTGCAAGAGCGCATCGGATGATGCGCCCGTTGACGTGTAGTAGCAGGATCACCAGGCGCGATCAAGCGCAAGACCTCTGAAGTTGCCCGCTTCCGACCACCACGTACTGCGGCTCACATCCATAATCGTTCTGTGGGTGAGGGGTATTGCGGGTGTGCGCATAGTTATGCACGCTGCGATAGCAAGCAATGTGTCTCCGCAATTCGTAAACAGCGACTATAGCGTCTTATCAGCATAAAATAGTAGAAGTTCTTTAATATAGAAAGTATCAGCTTTTTGGCGGATGCGCCAGGCACGTAACAAAGACGCGGTTTCGTGGCCTGTGGTATGCATGGAAATTCGGAATTCATCATCCTAATTGGTAAGCTAGGTTTTAACTTTTCAGATTCACTGACTTTTGATTGATTTTTAATCATCTATCATTCATTGTGATTGCCGCCTCCAATTCGTTAGACGTCAAACATAATTGAGACATTTACTTTACATATTAGACGCTTTTTAATAATTCTTTTGAATGTGTGCATTCATTTCTAGTTTACACTGTATGCAATTTATTTTTTATTATTGCAGAGACATTATTAAACAAAGGCATAGTTGGGAGTACAGGTACTGTGCAGGCGGGGTGCATGACTTCGCAGCGACAGCCCACCACCTGTTATAGGTAAGAATTTCTTTATATTTCACATTTATTTTAATGTTTATGCTTCTAAAATCAATACTTTTTGCAGGAAAACAAAATTTTCATCTAATAGGCATCGGAAACTTCAACCGTTTAGAGAAACGTGACTGGCACTGGCGAAAACGATTGACTTACGTAAAGATTTCGAAATAGGAGGTTATCACCATTACAGGACCAACATCTCCAAGTTATCATTATCACCGCACCGACACCGTCGACTACACCACGCACTCCATTTGGCGAGTTAGCGTTTTAAAGCAAAGCCATTCTATCTTACAAATTGTTAACGCAGTTTACATCAACTGCTTCTGTTGAATTGAGAAAGAGTCTAATTAGAACAATATGGGGACGTTAAATGTAAATCGCAATGTTAGCGATGTTTTTTATCGCTACAAAATGCCCAGGATCATGGCCAAGGTTGAGGGAAAGGGCAATGGCATTAAAACTGTAAGAAGATGATGCAAATTAATTGATTTTTCAAATTTTAATCTGTTGTTTTGGTTTCAGGTAATTGTAAACATGGCCGAAGTAGCTAAAGCATTGGGCAGACCACCTACATACACCACCAAGTATTTCGGCTGCGAATTGGGTGCCCAAACTCAGTTTGATTTTAAGAACGAGAGATTTATTGTTAACGGCAGTCATGATGCCGTCAAGTTACAAGATTTATTAGACGGTTTTATCCGAAAGTATAAATAATTGTAAAATTTTATTGTAAATTGTTATCTAATTTGAAATATTTATAGATTTGTGCTTTGTCCTGAATGTGACAATCCTGAAACCGATTTGATTGTCTCTGCTAAACGCGGTACTATCTCGCAGGGTTGTAAAGCTTGTGGTTACCATGGCATGCTGGAATCAAATCATAAATTGATTACTTACATCTTGAAAAATCCACCCAATTTGAATCCAGCATCTCAAGGATCGTCCCTTACTGAAGGAAAACGTTCTAAACGCAGCAAGCGTACTAACGGTGATACTACAAATGGCGATAATGAAGCTGATGGCGAATGTGACACTACTGCAGATATTTCTGTCAATGTAAGCTTGCATACTTTACATTTATTGACTTTAGTTATTATAAATTCTCAATTCTAGGATAATGGAGAAGATGATAATACCGAATGGGCTGTAGATGTTTCCGAAGAAGCTGTAAGAGCCCGTATGCAAGATTTAACAGATGGTGCGAAGAATATGACCATCAATGATGATTTGGAAAAGCCAGAAAAAGAACGTATGGATATTTTGTATTCCATGTTGAAGAAAAAGCGCGACAGTGGACAGCTTGATTCTGCACAAGCTCAAAAAGAAATTCTCAATGAAGCTGAACGTTTAGAAATTAAAACAAAAGCGCCACTTATCCTCGCCGAATTGCTCTTCGATCAGAACATCATCCAACAATCTAAGAAACATCGCATGTTGCTTTTGCGTTTTACTCTTAACGATAAGAAAGCACAGAAGTACTTCATTGGTGGATTGGAACAAGTCATCGATTTGCATAAAGACGTGCTCATTAGTAAAGTTCCGGTCATTTTGAAACTGCTGTACGATCTAGACATCCTTTCTGAATCTGCAATTCTGGAGTGGGCTGATAAAGTTTCCAAGAAGTACGTTTCCAAGGACATGTCGCAGGAAATTCACAATCGTGCTGCACCATTCGTTAAATGGTTGCAGGAAGCTGAAGAGGAGGAATCTGATAGCGAAGAAGATGAGGAAAGCGACGTCGAAATTGAATATAACGATCGCGCACCTATGAAGCCTGTTGTTAAAGCACAACCTCCTGTAAAGAAGGCTGTCGATGAAGAAGAAGGCGGTGAAGATTTTGACATCGATGCCATATAAAAAAGCGATGGCTGAAAGAAGTCGGTTGCTATTTTCCTCCATTGTTTCCTATTTCCATTCGCACGTATCCAACATTTAGAATCATGCTTTATAATTGTAACAGGGTAATAAGTTAAATGGTTCTACATACTGTCGGCCGTTTTTATTATTATCGCACTTTCAATACAACATACAAACTTTTTTTCTTAAAACATTTATATATAGGTTTATCAGGTTACCTTTAGCGATTTGCTTCTATATTTACGCATTTCTTATCAGGATTTTCCGGCATTCAATTTATTTCTGTTTTATTTTAGCCGGTAATTTAGGGTTTCGTATCTATATGAACCTTTGCTCATTACAACTGCATTCACAAATACCTTTTGCCCGACTTTCCGTTCAACCATAATATTTTTGATGTATATTACTACTACTATTATTACTAACTTGGCTTCTGTTTACTGATTGTGGAAATAAACGGCATTTTGAAATATCAATATTTGAGTACTTTATATTTATTTATTTATTATTTAAGTGGTATTTTTGTGAAATTCATTTTTAAGGGTATGTGACAATAAATAATTGATATGGTTATTAAATCTTCAGGTAAAGCAACAATTTCTTTGGTTACATAAAAGATTTTATTGTTATTCAATGAACGATAGCAACAATAACCTCACAGTAAGTGCGATTGTGTTTATTTTTCATCTTTGCTTTCTAAATTCTTCGATTTCTTTGCAGTTTCAAATTCCATTTGATTTGTGGAACGAAATGAATGCATCAAGTAAATGATAACACTGCCCAGGGTACACCAATAAACGGCGGTCATCATATTGGGTTTCTTTGCGTAATTCTTCATATGGTTATTCTTCAAGGTAAGTGAAACAAGAATTTTTACATATTTGACAATTTATTTGGCATTTGATTGCATTTCCTAGACAGTTGGAATAATCAAATTCATTTTAGTCAAAAAATCACTCATGGTTAATATTAAAATGATCTGAATTTACTTTGAAAGATATTCTTTGTTTTAAGTTAATGAATTCAAGTCATAAAAATTCAATGTGCAAGAATGTAATAATTTTATTTGTTGGTATAGTGTCGCATGCTTGTAATAACGCAAATCGCAAGTATGCATCAAATTTTCTTCTTAGAACTAGTATGCTAATCATGAATATGATGTTAATTAACATCGATTTGGCTCAAATAAAATCTGGTTTGCAGTAAGTATCAAAAACTAGAGCGCTTGTCCAATACTTTTGTATATTTTGCTAAATCTAAAATTACACATGTTTGTAAATACAGTGGAATGTTTTCATGTTTTCCTCTTTTTTAT
>JASKGN010012031.1:0-21665 GCA_030556245.1 Falagria sp. GC000072 | reverse complement strand
TTTTGCCGTTATAGCGGAACATTTTTGGCCGTAAATCGAAAACGTGCCTTAATTGAAGAGGGCCGTTATAGCGAAATGGACGTATAAAGAGCGGCCGTATAGCGAGGTATGAGTGTATATTGAAATCAATACATGATAATATACATTATACCCTGCAACATTGTTGCAAACAAAAATTTATGAACCAGTTGTCCATTTGCCAAAACCAAAATGACCAATAAAACCATTGGGCTACTGACTACAGCACACAGTGCAGTGTAGTAAACTTCTAAGTGCTAAGCTTCTCATTTTGCACTAGCAATGAAGCGTATATGAAGTAGGCAGTAGTCGACTTTTTGCTCCTGCTACTCTTCGGGTGGCGAAACGACGACTTTGCTACATAATAGCATCGCGACGTTCGTTGTTCAAAGAAAAGTGAAGTTTTACATTTGCCAAGCGAGCAGCAAGCAACCAACCTGGCAAGAGACTACCACAACAAGGTGAAAAAGAACTGCAGTGTGGCGTGTGTGGAATGTAAGGATAGCATTGCATGTTTCCGGTCATTCTACTATTGCGCTTCTTATGAAAAGTTATTATTAAATAGTATATATGTATGATGTACATATATTTATTAAAGAAAAGGATAAGGTAGCATTAGCATTTCCAATATGGAAGTGAAATAATAGTGGGAAGTAAAAAAAAAAGCAAAAAGTCGTTTTGAAAAACTTGGATTTTTCCGAATCAAAATTCGCAAAAACATCAATAACCTGAAGTCAACCACTTCGAATCTGATTCCACCTGCAGCAAATATATCAAGCATACAAACATACGCTCGGTTTCAACATTTTATTTCGATTTTATGTCTTTTACACTTCCATTAGACTAACAAGCACATAAATCTCAAATTCAATTACATCCAACAATTAAACGTCGGTTAATGCGTTTTCTAGCTCTTTGCTCATAGGTATTATAAACTCAAGCAATCGAGTGTGTTTGTTTGTGGCGAAATTTCAATCAACTTCAAGAGGCCAAGCCGATGCGACAAAAGAGTGCGCAGCGCCAAAAAGCGTTTTAATCAGAGAGTCGGTAAGTAAGTAAGTATCTATCAGCTCATATTCCAATTTCGAAAACGGCGAGGAATGCGCTCGCGAGCGTGAGTGATTTAAAGAGAAGGTCAGTATATGGTGCAACTCCACTGCTGCGAGCAACTAGCGCACACACCGCGGTGTACAGCTACAACGACGACGACGATACGATACCTTCGTTGTTGTGCAGAGAATACGCTTACCTGACACGCATCGACCTTGAGATGCATTCGATCAGTGCTCAGCACAGTCGGACGACCGGCGCGAGTCGGAGTACCGCTAAAATACGCTCTCATCTGAAGCTGCCTGTTCATCTTGCGCAGCGCTCGCGATGGGTCCAACGGTCCGGTCCGGTCGCGGCAAAAGCTGCTGCGCAAAGTTGGTTGGAGCGCGCTCGCAGCTTTTGCTCAGCTTCTCGCTCTCGGTTGACAGCCCAGCCGTGCGAATTATGTGTAGGAACGCGTAGCTTTACGCACACCACGATGATGCACCGCAACTCTGCTCGTTTGCTAAGCAAGAGTTAATTCATAACAATACATCGCACATCACATCGTGCATGCACGTCTTTCTTCTGTAAGTGCAAGTCGGAATTTTCGAGCGGCGAAAAACGTCATCGTACGTTTTCACGCTTACTGTGTGTGGATCATTAATAATCTAAAGGTCAATTTCAAGGACTTCTACGTTCACGTCGCATTGTCATTCATAGCAACCTTTATAGAAGGTATTGCAAAATTATAACGCGCATCGCCAATGAATAAACATCACTAATTCTCCAATAAATATTGATTTCGTTTATTGCCATGATAACAAACATGAAATCATCTGGGATATTTAAATATGCTACTTATTTTATTAAAACTCGAACATTTTTTTTCCAGTTCTGATTAGAATTTAGTATTATTACCAATTGCTAAATGTTATTGTTCCTTATTGTTATAGATTAGTATCTTCTAAACAACTCAATAAATATGAATGGTTTTATTGACTTTGCAAAACAATACACTTGAGTTATCATTTTCTACAAAATATGTACTAAAGTAGATAAGGATTGCGAAGATGATATCGAGTACTCTGCTAGATGATTATGGGAGAGAGACATGTGCATACAAAATAATTTGAAAGAGAAACGAGCGCGTGGCGTGTTTGTGGAGGTGAGTACGCGCCTGTTTAGAATTCCTAAAAGCGGTGAGGTCAACGCATCGCGTATTAAACAAGAATGCTCACGATATATAGTAAGCTTTGCGACGCGATGCTATGAAATAAATGTTTGTCACACGAAGAAGACGTGTCACCCACCGCGCTTTGCTCGTACACTAAATACGCGCACGAGACCCATGTCCATACCCATCAACATGTGAATTCCACTATCATAATCATCATCCTTGAAATGTGAATATTTAGCTACTATTATGTTTCCAAGTTTTTGTTATGAATAAACATTTGGAAACTTGCTAAGTTTGCTAAAATTGGTCGAAAATCCCCAATTCGCAGATATCAAAACAAAGCCAAAGCTAAAACTAGTGGTATTGATTTCAATAAGGTATAAACATGATAATAAACCCAAGTAAGGTGGCAAAGAGGGAACGAACAGGCGCAACACGGCTCAAGTCAGACGAAGCAACAACGTAGTAGTATGCCGACAACAAAATGGACTAGTCACTAGATCGCGGTAAACGCGGTGCGTATGAGACGAGAGAGCGAGGAGACCCAAGACCATCGCATCGGACGAGGCAACGGCAAATTGTTGAGAGAGCGCAGCGCAGCTCAGCGCAACGGGGCTACGCGGCCGCGGCGAGAGCTCGTCCGCTCAAGCAGCTAAGCAGTGCCTATAGCTAGAGGGTCGTCGACCGCTGAAAGTGAAAAGAGAGGATATAGTGAGAGTGGCGATGTGTCGCTGAGCGGCTCGCGAACGTTGCGCGGCTTCCATTCAGCTGCATCGTAACCCGGCAATGGTTAACCCACTACGGCCCGCTCTCGCACCGTCGTCCGTCCATCCGCTTCTCGGGCAGACGGCGCGAGTGCTCGGATGCTGTTGCTGTACTTTACGGCGAGAGAGGCATTAGAGGCGCGATTGCGTCTACGCCTTTCTCACTGCCAACGAACGGTTTTCATGTGCAGAGCTTTGCTTTGCTGCTGCAAGCTTCTTTCTGCCTGCATTGTTGCACTTTGCAAAAGGACCATGATATTCGATATTTTTTTTGATACTATTCGACCTGGGCGAGTGCTGAATTTACTTGAGTTTACTCAGTCGTAATTTTATACCATTTTAAAAAATTTTAAGTTGTAAATTTTTTTTTAATCAATGTATGGTTATTTAAATTTTATTGACTAAATAAATTAGAGTTATATAATATACAAATCTAATTTATTTGGCTGTAATTTAATCAACTAGATAAATATGTGTATTATTTTCGGTATGATGAAATTAACAAGGAATTTTACTTATGAAAATATGTGTGGATGTATGTATAAATATGCGTTGTGTCTAATCTTTTTTTGCGAAATCAAAATGAAATTGCGGCAAATTTATAATACCAAAATACTAACTAAATTATTACATGAAGTAATACATTTTATTTATAACCAAAAAGCAATAAAATTAATGAAATAAGAACCTAACTAAAGTTACCCCTCCTTTCAAATCCTGGGGTTCAAGGATTTTCCAACCCGAAAAAATTAAAATATTCAATATTTCAAAGCAAGTATGCAAAGAAGGCTCTCTATCTTTAAGTTTAAGCACATTATAAGCCTTAAAGCTTATACTCATTTATTCTTGCCACACTATGACAAACATGTGGATTATAACGCCTGCTGCATAGATTTTGTTATAGCCACATATGCATTAAATTAATGTAATATATCACATTCATATGGTCAATATGTAGAAAATTAAACAGTAGTGACGTATCCAATACACTAGAAAAAAATTAATAATCATGGGAGCCTAGTTGAAAGTTTCTCATTTGGGCCGGGAGCTATCGAGCATCTTTTTTTCTAGCATCGCTACACTTTTAATATATCCAAAGTCTCTGAAATAAGTTAAACTATACCATGTTTCAAAAGAAGAGAAGAGCAACTTAATTTTTGATATACCTCATAATTGAAAACAAGGAAAACGTGAATTTTCATCAATAAGATAATGTGAATAATGTGCCAGGATGATCCTACATATAATTACCATATTGATAAGAAATATAAAATATATACTATGAATGTAAAAGTATGAATTTTATTAATCTAGCAATCGCAAAGATTAACCAGACCTCGAGCCATTCGCCTCCGCCATGATAATAAAAACACTACACCGTACTCATTCGCATACAGTCGAAAACAAAAACATTATAATTGAACAAAAACAAAATAATTGAAAAATATTAATAAAACTGCAGTTCGTGACTCGTACACGTACATATTTGTTATTCTGACCGAGAAGTGCGTTTTGCGTTTTTCCACGGCCGGTACTCTGCTCTCGCTTGAATGAAAACTCGAGATGTGTTTTTCTGTTTGTCAGAGGATCGTGTGCCTACTACGACGAGTATGTAATTGCTCAGAGTAGAGAGCTCTAAATATTACAATAATAGTGTGATAAGTGAGCAAATAAAAGCAAAGAAAGATGATAAAGTGCATTGACCCGGTAGTGCAAGTGTGTCAGATTATTAGCATCATCAATTCGGCAGTAGCAACTCGCTGATGTCGACCACGAATGAATGTGTGTGTGTTACAGCATACAGTTGGAAAGGATCTGTCGCCGGTCTCGCAGGATTACTAAGGATGGCGGCAATAGCAGTCCCGCGAAAAATCGATTTCGTTGCTACTGCGTTTCCCAAAGATGTAGTAAAATGGAGCGAATGCTGCACTGCGTGAAGGCGCGATTAAAAACGCTTTAAGTGCGTCTATTATAAGCGCAATTACAACATTATTATGTAAACATTATAACATGATTGCATTATGCACTTTTGCTGGTGCTGAAGTGGATGCAGTTGAGTTACTGATGCGCACTTAACCTAACTGAATTAAATCAATTTTAATTTGCAATATAAGATAAAGGCTCTAGAGTTTTTTTAAATTTATTTGTATCAATTGATTGAGCAGGGTCGGGGTCCTCTAGAAAAATCTCAGCAACCCCCTGGAGAGATTTAAAAAATCTCAGCAACCCCCTGGAGAGATTTTTCTAGGGGACCAAAAAGATGTGCAAAATTAGAAACCGAAAACAAGAGAAGAAGAGAAGCAGACAGCAATTTGCATTAACATTGGTACTCTATAGAGTATAGGATATTGCATTAAGCAGACCAGCAGAGTCGTCCTAGAGACTTGTAATAAACTTATTGCTCCTGTATGCAGCATGTCCTGATGCAACTGAACGAAGCGGCGAGTACCAACAAGTACGAAGTGTAATAGACTCGAGTGCAGTAATGTGGTGTAATGGTATTTAACGAGGAGCTAAACCATATGCTATCGTACACTAAGAATATGAATTTCCTCCAAGGCGAATTATCTTTCTAATTTGCCTTTACTACTATTTCATATATAGTTCAGAGCAAAGCACATGCTTGAAGTGTCGATTTCTATCGCAAATCTGAATTACCCATTTAAGCAAGCATTCAATTTATTTATCGTTTGGGACTGTGTACTGTAGTCAATTTATCTCTATCGTTTAAATTAATTTATACGTTCGGTATTGTTCGTTGCGTCTAAATTGAAAATTTAAATTACATCTATTTATTTAAAAAATAAAACAAACATTTAATCGGCTCATGTAGACGTTTTCTGAACATTAATATCACATGTTAGTTGATAACACTAAGTTGACTACTAAAAATTATCGCGTTAGGAATATTTGTTTAAAAATTTGTTAGACGTCGTTCTTTTTTGTGCTATAGATGTAATGCATCATCGTCATCTAATATGAACGCATTTTTAACTTATTATTAATTACTATGTATTAATAATTAAATAAATTCAATCTAATCAACTCCGAAAAAACGAAAAACAAATAAATAACTCGTCTACTCGTCTAGAGACGAGTAATGAAAGGGAAACTCTTAACGGAATAAAAATTTTGGAATGTTTTAGACTAATCGAAATGTAATTGTTCGTTCTATTATCATATAAGCTTTTTCAAACTGAAATAATTGCACAATAGAAACACCTGATATGTCATGATTTCTGAATGGAATTAATTAACAAAGATTTAAGTTACAAAGTGGAATAATGTAATTGAATGTTTAAGGGAAAGCTCCAGCTCCTAACCCTGGCCTAAAGTTTCTGATAGAATATTTAATAAGCTCTCAGCAATGAAAAGCTCCAGAGAGCAATATGCAAGACAACAACCAAATCAAAATTTATGAACAATAAAGTGAAGTTTGTCAACAACATCCATTCATTGGCCCATTTGTTAATAAACCACTTGGAAGGCTTTTATTTATGACTAGCATCAATCTATGCGTTCAATAAAGAAAAAATGGAACAAGCCGAATTAGGTGAGCAACAAACAAAATGTCTCGTCGCCGGCGGCGGCGGGCGCGTATAATTAAATTATAGCGTCTTCGCGGATGCTAGAAGTCGGCGCTAATCAGTCCGGATTTATTGGGTCGCCTCCTTCGAGAACACACACAAGACGACAAGTGCCAACTGGCAAGTGCATAAGCTGCACTGCCAGTGCACGTATCAGCATTGTGGAGATCTGAGGAGCAGAACGGAACGAGTGCGCGAAATAGCAAGCAGACCAACAACACCACACCACAACACAAACAAGCCGCAAAAGAGCAGCAGCCAACCTACCTCGGTGTTGCCTTGGGTCGTATCATACTGGGTCTCGTTGAATCCTTATTAGGGAGGCGCAAATAGTCTTGGTCTCCGAGCAGGAACAGGTCCTTGGATATGATCATGGCTGCTAGATCATGGCACCACAAACGACACTAGCGAAGTGCACCACTTTTGTTTAGTCGCAGTCGCTGGTCGTCGTTCGCGAATGCTGTATTGTCTCTTTTTCGCGGGGCAGACGTCGTCGCCTTCGCCGTCGCCTTCGTTTACGATCTTGTTGTGCTTCGCGATGTCCTGCGCGTTCTCGCTCCGAACGGTAAACACGGATTTTTAATAGCTGCGCTGTTTGTTTATAGGTACAGCATTTTTTTCGCCCGAAATATTTGCGCACACTTTGTAGTTGCAGTTGCAGGCAGCTTGAATGAAGCGCGCTTTTGCCTGCCTGCGAGATGAACGCAGCGCCTGCTGCTCACGACGCTGAATGAAGCAAGGCGTGCGCGCACCACGAGTTCGCGCACCAGCCGAAGGACCATCGACGGAGAGCCGCGTTCGAAAACGACGCTGCACGTCGCGAACTTATTTCGGGCTCGAGAGCTTTACTTTCGTTGATCACGATCACAAACTTTGCGCATCGAGCGTCGCAACCAACTCGTGTCCTAGCGTTAACTGAATCCATACGCAGCGACTCAACGAGTAAAACCGCGAGACTGGTTCGTGATCCTGCCACTACCATGAGCTCGTGACGAGGAGTGTGTTACGATGGAAACACATGCATGTGCTTTTGCCTTTGTGCCTTCCTTTCCTCTCTTTGGGATTCGCCAAACAAACATGTGCTACAAACCGTTTTTGTCCTTCTTGCCTTCTAGGGTGCAGAATTCGTCCTGGCTAGACTAACCAGCCAAAACTGCAGGGTTTCCAATTTGGAAAATCTAGGATTCTAATGAAGGACTCCTATTATCCTTATTAGACAAAAACCGAATATCAATCTCTACAGAAACAAAAGAGAGCTACCTTAACTGAATTAATCTTTTGATTTGAAATAGATAAGAATTTAGCACGGATAAATCAGTTCCGGAATGTTTAAATCTCATAAATAATAGACAAGATACGAGAGGTATGAATGAGTCACGAGAAAAGTAGTGCATTCGAACACCGATGATATCGAGGTGAATAAACGCCCAATGCAAAATATTTATTGAATCCGAAAGAAAAATCCGGAATTTTCACACTTTCGCATTGCTCTACAAACATTTTCGCCACGAAAGCGCAAAATGTCCCAAAGTCATTAAAATGTGTGTTTGCTCAGGACTTAAGCAAAATCCGAAACTCAAAATGAAGTGTTTGCTCTGATATGGCATTGAAAGTATTAAAGTATAACTTTTAAAGGACGAACAGGACTTGATCTAAACGCAAAACGAAATTGCGCCGAAATTTTTAGCAGAGAAAAGAAACTAGGCTAATACGAGGAAAGTAAGTAAGTAGCTGCAACCATAACTACGAAAGATGATAATTTCTAAACGACAACGAAACACATGTAGTTGTGAGAAACGAGAAACTCACATGTCACAACAATTTTGCGAAGAAGGCGTAGATACCTCAATTCAAAACAAAATGTTATTCAGGTCTCTACCTATTGACCTGAATAGGAGTTTGTATCTTCAACTTCTTCCGAAGACATAATTCTGACAAAAGAAAAGTTGCCGTTGCTCCAACCGCGGCGCCGCGCCGTAATGATTTTAATGAGTTTTTTTCAGTGCGCCTTATTCCAAGCCTGGACATTTATTTGACAATAGGATTTAATAGTCATATTTTTAATACCCATTCGGCGCGGGTTTTAACTCGTTTCGAAGCAGAACGCAAGAAACGTGCGTCAGTTATTTATAGAGATTTAAAATAAAATCCCATCGTGAATAATATATTAATGTAATGTGTCTCCGAACAGTAACAATAATAAGTATTAAGCGACGCCCGATAAACATGTGTATTACGCACTCACACACGACCAAATTATCGGCGAGAGTTCAATGGCCATGGAAAATGTTTAATTTTGATTTTAGGCATGGTGGCAATGGCACAACTGATTCTAGTTGTGTGTATTACGTAGAACGCACCTAGTTAATTATTATATGTACTTACTTTTATTTACACCAGATAAAAGCATCAATTTGTTTTAATTATGTGCTTAATTTTATTTTAGATCTTAGTTGAGATGTTATGGTCAAATTGATTTTAATTTGTCGAAGCTATGTAAGCATTATTACTCTAAATTCTTTGTTGTCATTTAAAACTATTTTATGATTAAGTTTGAAAAATTTATTCCAATTTTAGTGTTTTACTATAGGCAACTTGATTTGCATGCACATGCAACTATTTAAATTCAGTTAACCGTCCTGAAAAATAAAGATGGTGAGGTTTTTATATGAAAAACGAAAGCAAAAATAATTTCATTCAAATTTATTTTTAAAAATCATAAATTTCATCATTTAATGCCAGGTGGTTTCAGCAGTGCTTGAAGCCCAGTTTTGTGGAGGTGCTGCACTTGTAACAGCATTATTGGACCATTCATCCTGTACTTGTGTAGCCCAATCTTCCCCAGCATAAGTGACAGTTGATGAAACTACAGTAGCAGGACCTAAACCGGATGTTTCGTCAGCCCAGTTTTCTGCATTTACACCAGCTGGTGCATTCCATTCTTGTTCAGGTACCTCAACCACTGGTTCTGGTTTCGGTGGAGGAAGCTCCTTAGCTGCTTGTTCTTCCTTTTCAGCCTCATCAGGTTCACGGAAGAAGAACAAATCGACAACCACATCCCATTTTTGTTCACGGGGAATATCGCCACGAAGACGTAAGACCTGTAAACAAAATAAAACAGGAATTTAGTTACAGGAAATATGTTAAATTGAAGAATAAATTGTGTCAGTTTTATTTCAGGTGGAAAAATTATAAAAATCATGGTTTTGTTCAGCTAGAGTGGAACAGATTTGTGTCATCATTATTATCATAAGAAATTTTAGGAAATTATTATCAATACTTACTTCACGAGCTAAGAGCCACCAGATTAAACCAATGCTATGAGGAGATTTGTTATTGCATGGAATTGCAATATCCACAAATCGTAATGGAGAATCAGTATTGCATAAAGCAATAACTGGGATGTTCACATACGAAGCTTCAGTAATTGGTTGATGATCGGTGACGGGATCAGTAACAATGAGCAAACGAGGCTCACGGAAAGCAGATTGAATCTGGTTAGTGAAAGCACCTGGAATATAAACATTTTATTAATTTTAAACATCTTTAAACATTTTATTTATAATTTTATAATAATTATCAGCACACAAATAAAATCATAAAGATCATAGGTTCCTTAGTGTGAAATCATCATGCAAATTAATTTAAAAATTTATTGAGTAAAAACTTACCAGGAGTGAAACGTCCTGCAATAGGAACAGCTCCAGTGTGAGCAGCGAATTTCAAAACTGCTCTTTGTCCGTACAACTTAGAGCTGATTACGAATACTTCAGATGGATGTTCAATTGCTGCCACAGCACGAGCAGCCAACAACAGCTTTTCCCAAGTCCTGCGCAAGTTGATAATGTGTACGCTATCAGGACGACGTTTGTACACATATTGTTCCATTTGGAAATTAGCATTAGTAGCACCAAGATGTGTGCATGCAGCAAGCATCTTAGTTACATCATCCTCTTTCAGAGCGAGAATATCAGTATTTCCCGACATTTTGTCACGTGCTAAAGAGTTACGATACCTAATATCAAATCAAAAATTTAAATTATTTTATTATAAACTCAAAATTTGTTATGATAGAAGGAAACAAACACCAAATTGAGAAACCAAAACCAAATATTGCAAGAAAAGAAGTCAAAAACACCAGCAGAAAAAGAAAGTCAAAAACACCAAAGAGATTTTATTTTATTTTAAACAAAGAATTATCTTAACAGCTATTGAAACAAATAACAAACTTAATTAGAAACATGCATGACCAAGTAAAGATTCCATAACAAAACAAAATGCATGCGACAAGTTTTGGTTAGAATGGACGCAATTTTATTTTAAAGAAAAAACAGAAACATTACAAGACCAAGCAATAAATATGCATGCATGTTTGAAATTGAATAAATAAGCTAGTAGGTATTGATAAGTTTAAATAAATTAAGCAAGAGATTACAAAGATATTTGGAGAAAATTTACTTACGTGAGGCAACGCCAATGGGAGAATCTACCAAAAAGAATGACAAGCGCTACCGTTGCCACCACATCAACTCTGTACTACCGGTATTCACATAACGAATTTACACGAAGATATCCGAAAATTTCAAAACTTAAAATATTGAAAATTTAAACATTCTTCTTTTATTGAGTAATTTTTTTTAGTTTTATACTTTATTTATTTAAATTTATGACTGAAATATTTATATTATAGTATTATACTTATTAGCTTTTATTTTTAACAAATAAATTTTATCTTTTAAATTCTAACCAAGTTAGTGATTTTCTTCACCAACTGCGTACAACTAGTGTTACTAGAATTGACTAGCACTAAAACGTTGTTTAGGCTGTTTGGTTAGTGGTAACGTTGTGGTCTACTCGATCTTCTTTTGTTTTAGCATAAATAACAAATAATTTGGTGATTTTTAAATAAATGTAAAGCCTTTACTCATTTCTTTAATATCCTAAAGTAGTATACTACTTTTTTTCCTGGAAAATGTGAGTATTTTGTACTTTCTTACCGTCATAAAACTATGGCGTCCTTTTGCAAATTCTTCTAAAATATTCAGATTTTTTTCATATTTTCTTTTTGTGATTATAGGGCTATACCCAGGTCTGATTCTGAAAATAATAAAGAAAAGAAGAAAGAACGTTCCCGAGAGAAGAAGAAAAAGAGTGCAAGTAGTAGTAGTGATACTGATAGCGAAAGGTAATTAAAACTCAATTATTTCTATATACAAAAAAAATCTAAACTATATTTTTATAACAGCTCATCAGCAAGTTCTTCAAGCAGCTCAAGATCATCCAGTAGTTCAAGTACTGGAACAAGTTCAAGATCCAGCAGTTCATCTTCTGACAGTTCATCATCAAGTAGTGATCATAGTAGATCTCGCCCAAAACGCCGTTCGCGTTCTACAAGCCGCAAGAAGTCGAGCAAAGATCAAGATGTGAAGTCCAAAGAAACTAAAGAAGAGAAAGATACTCCTAAGGATAAAGACAAAAGCAAATCGGAAAAAGATTCGAAACGACGCACTCCGCCAAAAGAAGGATCTAAACAACGGAAGACTCATTCTCGGTCAAGATCACGATCACCACGTCATAAACGTCGTCGTCGTTCTCCAACACCACGACCAACAAAGATACATATAGGTCGTTTAACACGTACAGTCAGTAAAGACCATATCATCGAGATTTTTACGACTTATGGGAAAATCAAAAATATTGAGTTCCCTAAAGATCATTTACACCCGAATATTGGTCGTGGTTATGCTTATGTTGAATACGAAACTGCTGACGAAGCTGAAAATGCTATGAAACACATGGACGGTGGACAAATTGATGGACAAGAAATAACTGCAGCTCCAGTTTTGTTACCAGTTGCAAGGCCCATGCCTTCACGCAGAAGTCCTCCACCTATGCATATGCGACGTCCTCCAATTCGTAGACGTACTCCTCCTAGATTTAGGAGACGGTCACCTTTCCGACCACCTAGACGTAGTCCACCTCGGAGACGACAACATTCTAGAAGTCCACCACCTAGACGCAGGAAGCATAGCCGTAGTAGTTCTAGAAGTAGCTCTCGATAATTTTTATTTTAATGATATACTTACTTTTATTTTAAATAAGGGATTGTCTTATTTGTTCAATTAGGAAACATTTTGATACGGTTTACCTATCTGATTTTTTAAATATTTAATTGCATACACTTAATTTCAGTGTAATGTTAGTAATTACTGTATTGTATAATCAATTTATAATCTTAATAACATTTGGAATATAACAGTCAAGAATTATTCTTTTGTTTTATTCTAGTAGAATTTTATTTAAAGTTTCAATTGTTTTTCCTTATAAAATAATCAATATATTTTCACTTGAGGGCGCCACGTGCTGGGAACTATTACCATGTTTCTAAAAATTAATTTTGTTTTATAAACAATAAAATAATTCGTTAATTTAAATCATTTTTTCCGTCAATAAAATCCTAGTCTCATCTCAGTTTAAACACGGTATGATATATTCTTATTTCTAATACAATAATACTCATTTCTCCACTGTAACCTACTCTTTCTTTTTAGTTCGCAAAAATGTATACCCAAACCATCAAGGACAAACAAATCTACATTAAATTATTCAAAGATGTTCAGAATTTCGCAGAATTAAAACTTAAATTAGATGCAAACGAATTCGATGGATGTTTAATCAAAGCCTCTGTGATTCCTGCACCTTTTGTTATTGCTCTCGCTGCCCACAAAGCAATGTCTTCAACAAAACTGATTACTCGCAATCTTAACTCAGAAATACTATATAATCTATCAAGCTCAAAAAATATTGCATTCAGCATGGAGAAGTTCTCAGCAAGTGAATTTGATCAATACATACTTGTTTTGGTATTCAATCAGGAAACATTTAAGTTGATTAAGGGACAAGAAGTTGACATGGCTCTTTTGGAAAACATCTCAGACTTAAAAACTATGCAAGCAATATATACATTGAATGAATATGAAATAAAAAATTGCTTACTTGAAGGCATATGCAATAGGATTGTCATCAAAGATTTGTACGGCATTGCATATTATTGGCATAATTTCTTTCTGACATTCGAAGAGTTTCTCTTTTAACTGTTACCTGTTTTGTTGCAGCGGAGGCAATATATCTTTCTCCACAGAATACGCCCATGGCGAGGATATTACCAATCATGATTAATAAAAAAGGTGCAAAGAGCTTTGTGATTGATAAACCTTCATTTGCAACTGGGACATGAGCATTGCTTTGAATTATTTCCCTGGAAATGTTTCTACTGGAATACCTGTAACAAAAATTTATATCTAATAAAATTTAACAATAAATTTTTGTAAAATTACCATTTTTGTAATATCCCTGTACTTTTAATAATATCTAATGATGTAGAAATATGGTACATAAAAGGTGAATTTTTCTTTAGGGCCCATGCATGTCCATTATCAATCATTTGCTGGACACGACGAACTGAAGTAATTTGTTTTAATGATAGATTGTTAATACAATTGTACCAAAACTAAAATTAACTTATTAATATTTCTAAAAATTACATTGCATTAAATTCTTATGTCTAACATTGTATCTTAACGATGTTTCTTCACCAATTAAAGCAAATCTTCCTTTGAAGATATCTTGCATGGTATTACAAATATAATCATGTTGATAAGAAAGTTTATTTGGAATAATTTGTTGAAATGTATCGTTAAAAGATTCTGTCATTATTTCTGTAAGAAAAACGTAATCTATGTCGTTTATCTAAAATATTAAGTTTCTTCTATTTAGTTAAAGGCAAAGCTTAATTAAACTTAACAAAGTTTTAATTACTAACATAACAATCATATTCCAATTTTAATAAATCTTCAATTGAATTGGGTTCTTTATATATAGGACTTATCATTGTTGAAGCAATTTTACTTTTGTAACCATTTGAAAAGATTAAACCAGTTACTAGATAACATGTTACAGTACATCTTATAATTGATTGTTTCCATGGTAATTTTATAGGTTGTTCAAGAATATTTCGTAAAGGATACTAAAAGAATATCATTTTAGCAACATATTAAATATGTATTTATAAATTAATTTACTTGAACATAATAGAAATATGAGCGTTTACGCTTTTTGTTATAGAATTTATCCATCTTCTTGATCACAAGAGATACTGTTACAATCAAAATAATTAACATAAACCAAACATTAATTGCAAATGGTTTAAATACTGTTAAAAATGTTTTTTGTTCATATCCAGAACTAGTATAAATTGCTGTATAACGTTCTGACACAAAATCTGGTGTAAAACTTACAATTTTATTACGTTGTACAGTATTTGATAAACATCCTATTACCATATGAACTTTTCTATTATCCAACTAAAAAAATCTTATATTTTTAAATTATCCATTTGCATTTAGAAAATGTACACACATCAAGTAAAATTTGACGAACTGGCCTATTTGAATAATCATACAACTCAAAATCTAAATGTAGCATTTCCAGAATAATTTCTAACAATTTAAATTCAACTCCATGTAAATATTTTCGATTTCTTTTTATATTCCATTCATGACCTTTGTAAATAAATGGGTCGCAGTTTTTAAAAGCAATTTTAATAGTAAATCCACGAAAATGATTTTCATATCTTAAGAAATTACCAGTTTCAAATTCGTCTTGATCCACATTTAAAATTTCCAAACCTGTAGAACTATTATGACTGTGATATCGCAAAGCAAGCATTTTCAAACTAATTTTATCATAAATAAATACATATTTAACATTACTCCAATAGCCAGGGTTATCAAAATTAGCAGTTATCACTAAAATTACATCACCAAAACGAAGATTATATAAGACATCTGTGAATTTATTAAAGTTTTCAATTCGTTGCAAGAGAACAAAATGGATGCCGACGCGTGCAAGTGGCCGTTGAAAATTGATCTGTTTATCATAATTAAGCAATACAAATGAATTGCGAATTATTCTGTTTTGTAATATAGTATCCAAATCATTGATTGATTTATTATCAAAATGATACATGTGCATATGATCAGGGAAACTGTATATTAAACGATTTATTATTTTAATCAGATGGGAATTGTCATTGGATATTAAGAGATTTTCATCAGATTGTGTTTGTGTATAACTTAAACTTGGAATAATGTTTGATGAAGTTGCAGTACTTAAAATAAGTATTAAAACTTTAAATACTCTTTTGGTGAACATTTTTAAAACTTTACTTGAAAACTGTGACTTTAAACAGTTGCAACTAGTATATGATTGAAAATATGATTATAACATATTTATATCCATTATTTTAGTTTGAAAATCGATTAATAGCCTATTTCTGTTTATGAAAAATATGTGTTAATGGTTTTAAACAATTCATGTCAGATTTATCAGAAAGATCAATACGCTAATTGAGATAGTAGCCAGGTTTTTGTGTGAATTGCATTTAATAAATTATAACTTTGTATTCACTATAGAAAGACTAAAATAATATTTATTTTTTTGTTTTTTATTCAATTATAACTGAATAAAAAATACATTTAGTTGCTATTATAAAGAAAGTAATTGTCTTCAGGTAAATCTACACAATAGGAATAAGAATAATAAGAGAATACAAAAAATTCAAATGCTACTAGATTTATTTCATAACATATACATAATTTAATTGATTCGTTAAAACGTCAATTTTCAATATTTCGTACATATTTAGTATTTGGAGCAACTTTCATGGACAGAAATCTTGATACCTCTGGTGGGAGTCTTGGAGCTGAAGTCGGGGCTAGCACCATTATCAATTTGATTTTGCCAAAGGTCGGTAACACTGGACTTCTTCAGACAGTGAACATCGACGGACTTTTCAAATTGACGTTCAGCATTGCATTGTTTGCGGCAGGTAGCGACGGGGCGAATGGTGAAGCAAATTTCATCACCACGGAATGCGTAGCGGGTCTGATGGAAAAGACAATCTTGAGGTTGTTGGCCAGAAAGTTGTTGCCATTGGTTGTTGTGATGGCTGTAGCGTTGACGGTATTGTTGGTGTTTGCGACCAACATCATGATCAGAGATCACATTAGCGTATTGCAATTCTTGTTCAATGCACTCGCCTTGACCTTGGGACTTCTTGTAGTTATAGCGACCTTGACGACCTTCATTGGATTGTTCAACTTGGTAAGCAGCAACGAAGTGTTCGGGCTTTTGGTAGATGCAGTTTTCGGGGGCAAGGAAGTCATCAGCTTGTTTACCGGAGAAGGTACCGCAAAGACCACGGACGGCATCACGGAGTTTCTGGTGGGTAGCGGTAAGCTTGACACGTTCACCATCGAAGATGATGTAGAAGGCTTGACGGACTTCAATCTTGACTTCACCATTGGGGAGAGCGTAGATTTGGACAAGACCGTGCTTGATTTGGTGGACCTTCTTGTTGTCGTAGTGGACTTCTTGGCCATCGACAAGGATCTTAGCGCAAGGTTGTTCACCTTGTTGTTGTTGGGGCTTGAGGTCAATTTGGAGCATTTGAGAGTTGGTTTCAGGAGTGCGGATGGTCATCTTGATTTCCTTTTGGTTACCGTTCTTGTCATCGCGGACGAGGACAGAGTATTGTTCGAGTTGTTGTTCTTCTTGTTGTTGTTGGTACTTTTGGTGTTGGCGGCCTTGACGGGCAAATTGGGGAACGTATTGCATCATGACGGTCCAGTCGTTGCCAAGATCGGCTTCGTAGGTCTTGTTGTCGAAGGTGTTGACAGCAGATTGGTCGACGACACAGATGGCTGTATAAGAAATAAATTGTTAGAAATTTTGAAGGAAATAACTAGAAAACATTAACACTTACGTCTGTAGGTGTCGAGTTCAAGAGCTTCACCCATAACGCGATCCTTCATGCCGAAGACAGGGTGGATAGCGAAGACTTGTTTAGCCCAGTTGTTAACACGGATGTTATCAATGTGGGATTGCATCTTGTTAGTTCTGAGGGTAACATTAAGAGCTTCGAAGTCGGGGTGGAAACGAGCTTGGAGAGTCATTTGTCCGTCCTTTTCAGGGGTTTGGGCATCAACGAGGTTTTCATCAAGATTGTAATAAGCGAAATAGCGCAAAGCGTTGTACAATTTGTGGGTAACATTGCGGGCCTTGGGGTTAAGATGTTCGAGGTCAACTTGAACATTGATGCGATCCAAAAGGTTAGCTTCAGCGGTCATGTTGGCGCAAGCGGGCATTTGTTTGTTACCGCGCTTGATTTCTTCGTGGCATTCTTGGGCACGGGGAAGGTCCTTAAGGTATTGCTTGCGTTCTTCGCTCTTGTGGAGCTTAGCATGAATGTTGATCTTGTTAGCAGATTGGAGATCTTCACCGAAAGCAAGTTCAGCTTGGCAAGTGGTGGTAGGGTCGAACTTAAGAGCATAGACGAAATCAAGACCGTTGGTGTTGGGGATATGAGCCTTGGCGGCGAAAGCAAGTTGGAAGTTGCGTTGAGCGTTCTTCTTCAAGTGGAAGAGGAGACGGGCCTTTTCATCAACAGGGCTGGAAGCGATGGCAACGGTGGCGACGTAATCGGCCTTTTGTTGACCGTCGAATTCAACTTCGACATCAACAACGCGAGCGGTGGAGCTGGCGATGCCGGAAGCGGCGAGCTTGGCGAATTGTTGTTGGCGAGCCTTGGAGTCACGGGGCAATTGAGCGAATTGTTGGATTTCAACGGGGCCTTGTTGACCTTGTTCTTGTTCGTATTGGCTGGTGTAGCCAAGACGAAGTTGAACCTTGCGGGCGGTGGAGTGTTGGGCTTCGTATTCAATGTTGCATTTCACGTGTTGGACGGTTTCATCGTACATGGGAGCAAGAAGAGCGGAGATGGCGTCGTGGCGTTGGAATTGTTCGTAGAACCACAAGGCATCAGCGTACTTTTGTTCGGAGATGTATTCGACGCGGAAAGCCATACCGGTTTCCTTACCGAAGATCTTGTTGATTTGGGTCTGGGGTTCTTGTTCAGCGTAGATAATCTTGATGTGTTGAGTGTTAGCAATGGGTTTCAATTCAAGGATGTCCTTCTTGGCGGTGTAAGGCCAGGCAGAGTAGTGGAAGACTTGGGTGTTCTTGTCTTGTTCAATGGGTTGGAATTCAGCGCGGATTTGCTTGTCCTTAAGGTCAATTTGGTATTGGGACTTGATGGGCAAGTTGATTTGCACATTCTTGTCGTAACCGGCAACGTATTGTTGGTGGTCGAAGGGAGTGACGAAACCGATCTTAGCTTGAAGACGGGCAGCAACGACAGCGGAGACTTCAGCGTGAGCGGTGATCATCTCAGGCATACGGAGGATTTGACCGTTGCTCATCTTAGGTTCAGAGGTAGCGCGGATCTTGCCTTGGAAGTGCAAAAGAGTAGGAGCATCAAGAGTGTAGACGAAGGGCAAAGCCATTTCAGTGGGGAAGCTGATGTCAATGTCGAAACGGTTCATAAGCTTGGTGTATTGGAATTGTTTGCCGTCGCGAAGGATTTCTTCAACTTGACGGAGGACCTTAGGGAGCATCTCGATGGTCTGGTTGTTGAAGGTGAAGAAACGAGTAACACCACCAGCAAGCTGGAAGAGGAAGTTAGCTTCGAGTTGTTCGCGTTCGGGGTTCTTGATGTTCAATTTCTCAGCGATGTATTCGCTAGACCATTTTTGTTGCTTGGCTTGTTGGTAACCTTGTTGTTGTTGTTGTTGTTCTTGTTCGTTGTGGTGGAATTGACGTTGGACGACGTTGGTAAGTTCATCAATGCTGGAGACCATAGCTTCAACGTTGATAAGTTGACGGCGGGCATTACCAAGACCAGCGCGGAGAGCGTATTTGATACCCTTGGGGAAAAGGCTATCTTCGCTGCCGTAGGTTTGGTAGATTTGCTTGTAGTTAAGATTAAGCTCTTGTTGGACATAGTCGCGCAAGAAGTTTTGGCTGTAGTTGATACCGTAGACATCCTTGGTAAGAAGGTCCTTGGCAGCACGAGCGTTTTCAGCGAGTTCAGCATATTCAGGGGATTCGAGGTCAGCAGCGCTTTCAATAGCGGACTTGACGGCGGCATTGACTTGTTCAGATTCGTCGAGGTTGGTGTATTCAGCCATACGTTGGAGCATGTTGGCGGGAGGGGTGGTGCGCATAAGTTGGTAGACAGCAGCAACACGGATCTCATCGAGATCACCGGCGTTCTGGTAGATCTTGTAAAGAACAGAACGGGCAACCTTGGGGTGGGTGTGGACGAGTTCACGGAGAGCAACAACCATTTGGACGCGTTGGAAGTCGGAGCACTTCAAAACACCTTCGAGATAGGGTTCGTAAGCGGCAAGAATTTCAGGGTGAGCAACTTCGCCGAGGGCTTGGATGTAGACAAGGACCTCGTGGCTAAGTCCTTCACGGACAGCGCGATCGAGTTGTTGTTTCAAGTGAGGGATGAGAGTTTCAGTGACGAATTGTTTGCCTTGGTGGCTGCAGAATTTGCCGAAAGCGTGGACGGGGAACTCGTTGTGGGCAACAAGTTTGTCAACGCAGACCTTGCGGACGAGACGAGCATAAGACAAGATGGCGGTGTCATTAAGAAGAGCTTGGCGTTGGACTTGTTCATCGTGGAAAGCGATGTTGTAGAAGGTGCGCATGTATTCTTCAGTGGGTTGGCGGGTAGCTTCAGCCATGGCAGCGATGACTTGAGCGGCTTCTTCGTGTTCGATCTTGTTGGTCTTGATCCATTCCTTGATGGTCAAGAGAGCGGGGCCAGTACCGGCTTCAGCGACGGCATCGCGGTAAGCGATCCAGGCTTGAACTTGTTCACCTTGCTTTTCTTCAGTGTACAACTTTTGGGCAACTTGGTGAATTTCCTTGTCATCCATAACACGAACAACGGAGCTCAAGATGACGAATTTAGCGAGGGTCTGTTCCTTTTGGATCTTTTGGGGGTGTTGGATTTCTTGACCGATTTGCTTAGCGAGCTTGTGGGCAACTTCGACAACGTTGATCTTGTCAGAGGACTTGATGCTCTTTCCCTTGTAGCCAATGAACAAAGGCAAAAGGGGAGAGTGAGGGGGCTGGTTGAGCTTAGGTTGTTCTTGAGCCCATTCATCTTCGGATTCCATGGAGTCGGTGTTCTGGCGAGCAGAGCGACGGTTCCTGTAGTGCTGTTGGTGGCGAGCGTACTGGTGGTCATCTTCTTCAGAAGAGTACAAGTATTCTTGCTCTTGGCGTTGGGAACCTTGACGAGCTTCGTGGTTACCGGAGAAAGGGGTGTTGAAAGTGTAAGTCAAAGAACCAAGTTTCTGTCCTTGTTGGGGTTGTTGGAAAGAGCCGGAAGCGGGCTTCATGGTGGCAAGAGTCAAGTTCAAGTGGGAGACAACCATACCCTTTTGTTCGCTGTTAAGGGTTGGGGCAACGATGATCTTGTTGGTGGTAGTAGCGGATTGGATGGTGTAACGCTTGAGGTTACCGGTAACAATCACACGGGAGAGAGCGCTGCGGGCGAGGAAGTCAGCCATTTGGTTGGTGGTAGGTTCGAATTCACCCATACCGCCAAGACCGTAGTAGTAAGAAAGATTTTCTTCGCTACGGCTGAAGTTCTTGCTCTTGACGATTTCGATGATTTCACCGTCCTTGACGAGTTCAGGCATGGGGACCAATTCAGGTTGAGATTGGACAAGGTATTCGGGCAAGGGGGTGATATCGTACAAAGTTTCGTAAGTACCGGTGATGGTGTCTTCCATAGTCTTGAAAGTAGCAGAGTTGGATTCGCCTTCGGGGAGTTGGTTAAGGTGGGCCTTGACAACATTTTGACCTTGGGTATCGAGTTGAACCTGGCTCACGATAGCCTTGATGATGTTAGCTTCCCAGTTGTGCACTTCACGGTCGACAATGATGTCGCGGACGACGCCGTTCTTGAGGAGGATTTGGAAAGGCTTCTCGTTGAGACCCAATTGCTTGTATTGCAAATGGTGCTCATCGATTTGGCTCCTCCAGCCTTCGGGAAGGTTGGCGTGCACTTGGCTGTATTTGGCGTTGACAATTCTGGCCATGAGAGTGTTCTCATTCTCGGGGCGGACCACGAGTTTGGCCTTCATGACAATACCAGCGTACTGGTTA
>JASKGN010011986.1:0-10552 GCA_030556245.1 Falagria sp. GC000072 | reverse complement strand
TGCTCGTAATCTCAAGTTTCCACCAACGTTCAACTAATACTAGCTACCCCCAGTCACCTACTTTATTTCTTTTTCATTGTTCAAGTTGAAGGACTACAATACAAATAAAAATTTAAACTGAAATTAAAGGATTTCTAAAAAGATGTCTAAGGATTGGTAATAATTCTAAGTGCATCTGTTTCTTATTATTCTTAATACGTAGAGTATATTGACAAAAAACGAAAAACTTCAGATGTTACACGTAGATTGCGCGTTGTAGAAATGAGGCAAAGGAAGAGAGGATTTATATTTAGCAGATGGTCGCTGCTGCGCATCTGGTACATGTAGCCGCCTCCGGGAGTTTCGTTGTAGCTATGCTAGTACAACGAATATCCTAGTACCTGAGAAGCTTTTAAATGATATCAATTATTCAAGCTGCGGTTCTGCATATCACTCTGGATGTAAAATACGGCATGCTCTGCTGCCATTTTTGGATAATTGAAGCTATCAATCATAGATGTGTATGCAACCATGCATTTGGAATAAAATATCATACGTACAAACAACTAACCAATAACGAATTGCTATTCATTGAAATATTCAAGTTCTAAACATCAAAATGGTACATTAAGAAATATCTGGAATTGTTACCAACCTAAAACCCTTAGGAAAATTATGCTGTGCAATCTTCAGGAATTCCTCGCCTTTACTTTCTTTAAGTGTGACCTCTATATGACTATTCTCAATCGTACTGACACAGACCTTTCCAAATTGCTCACATTGGCTAGAGCTATTTACGCCGAGCTAATAAAAGGCACCAATTTAAAATTTCCAAGAGGGAAAATCTTCAAAGAGTTTTGCTGTCGCAGTCCTTTTGCCATCATATAACTGAGTCTATATCAAGTGGCAGTGTGCGTTCGTTATTAAATGTAATTTCAGCTTTTACTTCGCTCTCCTTTTTGGCATGAGTATGACCATTTGGAATTGTGGATTTTTATCGATCGAACTTCAAGTTTTCTAATTGAAAATTACTCTTTAAGCAACGCAACGAAACGAAACAAATTTTAATGCAAAGTGTAATTGACGTACTTAAATGATAAACTCAAATCGCAAATTAATTATTTTAGCTCGATTTGTCACAGAATTAAGCATCAATTTAATCAGTGATCTTGTTATCGTAATTATCCATCTTAATAGCTCCAAAGTTCTAATCTTGTTTATTACCAATTCATTACCGTGGTAGAATAATCGAGAGCTTGGAAACTTTTCCAAATTACAAACTTTTTCCGAAAGTTTAAGCAGCTACGGATTTATTTTATATGAATTCAACTTCAGTTGCAAAAGTCGCAATTTCTGTGTAATAAGATTGATAAGGAGATCATCTCGTCGGCGGATTTGAGGAAGCCTGAAATGTGCTTCTCCACTGCTGAAATCAATTCTTGCAAATCATGCGTCTTGGCTTGACTCGACTTTAGAGGTGGTATAAGTGCAGAAAACTTGGATCAATGATCATCTCCTTTCTTACAACTCGAGAATAATACTCTCGCGTCAGGAATGTAATAGCTTCTCGTAAATTGCACTAATTAACATTCGCGAATATTGCTGAGTCGTTCCAAGTCATCAAAAAGGACATTTCGACAAATTGCAAAGACTGCAACTAATTTAATTTCAACTTTACTTTGACTTTTTATTTTTTGCAGTGGTGAAACAAAAATATGAAATCCAAGTTCATGATGAATATGTGATAGCTGGAAACACCGCAGTGTTCAAATGTCAAATTCCACATTACGTCGCTGATTATGTTATGGTTACATCATGGGTTCAAGATTCAGCTATAAATATCTATCCAAATACAGATATCGGTGGTAAATACGTAGTCCTTGCAAATGGAGATTTGTACATTAGTAATGCAGGACCTGCAGATGGATATAAAAACTATGCATGTCGGACTGTCCATCGTCTCACAGGTAATTTAAAAAATTTATTTAGTTAATTTTGGAAACTTGCCATGAAGTAAAAAACCTCTGCTTAGATTATAACGAACAACAAAGTTTAATTTGAATTTTTAAGTGGACGTTTCACATCTCTGTACGTTTCAGCTGCAATTATTAGCATAATTCATCCACTTCCACTTAGAACTTAATGAAAAGTTACGTGGAACTTTTCCCCATTCAAAAAATAAAATAAACCACAGATGGAATTATTCCATGTTTCCCACAACATAAGTTGCAAATTTTGAATTCCAAACTTTATTTCTGAATTTGTAATTCGTAGAAATTGTGTCTAAATTCGCACGAAACATATCACAATAACGATCGACAGTTTATCGTGAAGTTCGTAACTATGAACATTTCCGAAGCGTGCACATTCCAGTTGTTAGTTTATCACATTATCCAGACTGCCATTCTGTCCCCGACTGAAACTAAAAGGGCAATAAATAAACCATTGGAAAACTATCGCTCGTCTGTACAATTGCCATTGCAAAAACGAAATGCCGTGTAATCCGTTTCGATCTTAAACACGCCGAATGCGTACCGCTCGCATATAAATCTCTATTCTGACCAAAAAACAAAAATAACACTAAACCTCCCATTTTGGTTGCAAATCAAAAGTGATACATGATCTAGAATTCGAATGCATTCGTGCAAATTGTTTTTTATTTTTTGTCAAAAATCAATTTCATTTTTGTTTCTTTATAGTTTCAAATTTGCTTTGATCGTAGACAATAGTGTAAAGAGATTTATGATAAATGTTCAATTGCCTGTCGTTTCGTTGTTCGTCCATAGAGACATGTAAAGCTCAAAGCAGCTTTATTTCGTTTAGATGCGACACGTCTTCGTCTATTTTTAATGCTGGCAAATGGGCGCTCTGGGTTCAAATAGATCTGCATTTCGTTGATGCCGTCTGCGTAAATTGCCTTCTATACAAGGAACGATCTGAAAACTTTATAAACATTGTATGCCTCTTGTGACTCGTCTTGTTCAAGCTTTTCTGTTCTTTTTTCAGTTCTATCACAAAAAATACAAATAAAAACTTTCTATTTTAAAATTGCTTTAGTTTTTCTGAATTTTTTTACATTTCTTTAGGTGAAGTCCAAATTAGTGGATATCCCGGAAGGATAATAGTAACAGAACCAAAAGATACGATGCAACCAAGTATAACAGCAGGAAAATACAATTCCCGTCGTGTGGGTCTAGGTGAAGATGTGACATTACCATGTGTAGCCCAAGGATACCCGATCCCAAGTTACTATTGGAAACGGAAACTCCAAGGCCAAAGAGTACCTGTTGCATTAGGAGAAAGACTCACCATGCTTACTGCAGGCTTGCTGAAGATTTCGAAGGTAAGACACGTCAGGGCCATTCGTTATCTCGGCGTCTATAGAACCGTTAGACAACCGCAACGCCCGCATCTCTAAGGGATACTCGATTTTATTCGAGCGCATAAAACGCCTTTATTAGCCAGCGTTTATCACTGCCTAGAACAATGCGAACAATGAAATGTGCACTACTGTAGTACTACCTAAATTACTTATCCTTTTGCCAGATTATTAAATTTTGCGGTTGAGGTCATTAATCATCAATAGAAAGCTTCACTTTATGAAATTAAATTGGAATTGTAGACACGTGTATTAGTAGACAGTAGACACATTAGAAGTGAACAGTAAAGTAATTTGTCATTGTAGGTACGGTTAGAGGACAGGGGTGTCTACGAGTGCTATGCGAATAATTCCGCAGGGGAAGAAAGTGTGGAAGTCACGTTGGAGATAACGGCACCTTTAACTGCGCATGTACAACCCCAAGTTCAAGTAGTAGACGTGGGTAAAGAAGCTTCCTTTCAATGTATCGTTGGTGGATATCCAATATCACAAATCAGTTGGTTACATAATGGTAAACCCATCGCTCCTGATAGTAGAGTTGAAGTCATGAAAGAACCTGCAAGACTAACAATAAGACAATTGTCTAAAGACGATCGTGGGATGTATCAATGTATTGTCAGTAACAATTGGGATCAAGCTCAAGCTACAGCTGAATTGGATATGGGTGATGCTGGTCCTGAATTGGTTTATTCTTTCTCTGAACAAACTTTACAACCAGGACCAACTGTTTCCTTAAAATGCGTAGCTACTGGAAATCCTCCACCACAATTTATTTGGACTCTTGATGGGTTTCCTATTCCTGATCATCCGAGATTCCTAGTTGGACAATATGTCACTATTCAAGATGACGTCATCAGTCATGTGAACATATCTCATATTAAAGCTGAAGATGGTGGGGAATATACTTGCATTGCTGCAAATAGTGTAGGTAAAATTTCCCACAGTGCTAGAGTCAATGTCTTCGGATTGCCTTTTATTAGACAGATGCCTAAAATCACTGGGGTAGCTGGTTCTAGTCTAATTATCAAATGCCCTGTAGCGGGTTATCCAATTGAGACAATCACTTGGGAAAGGGAAGGACAAACACTTCCAGTTAATAGACGACAGAGAGTTTATGCCAATGGGACTTTAGTTGTGGAACAAACCCAAAGAAAAGAAGATGCTGGGACTTATACTTGTCAAGCACAAAATAGACAGAAGAATTCTTCTAGGAGAGATGTTGAAGTTCAAGTCATAGGTGATTATTTATTTTTGACTATAAACGAATATAAACAAAAAATGATAATTTAATTTTTTGGTTTTTAGTTCCTCCAAAAATCCTTCCCATCAATCCAATGACAGATCTACTACGCGAAGGAATGCGAGCTGCAATAACTTGTGTAATAATGGAAGGAGATCTCCCAATAAATTTCAGATGGGAACGTAATGGAAAGCCAGTTTCTAATAATGTTATTCTTGGCACCGTCGTGCGTAGGATTGATGAATTTTCCTCGTCTTTGATCATCGAACAAGTTTCCTCTACACACAGCGGTAACTATACCTGCATTGCATC
The DNA here is from genome assembly GCA_030556245.1 of Falagria sp. GC000072. Classification (NCBI taxonomy): domain Eukaryota; kingdom Metazoa; phylum Arthropoda; class Insecta; order Coleoptera; family Staphylinidae; genus Falagria; species Falagria sp. GC000072. Next base: position 5,642 of record JASKGN010011986.1, on the reverse strand, counting down.
AAATGTGGCTGGAGCTGAACGCTATGGAGTCCCTCTAACAGTCAATGGTAACTAATTGTTTGCTTTACAAACTCCTAACTATATGTTAATTATTGCTTTCGTCTATAGTACCACCCCGATGGACTGTGGAACCTGCCGACTCGAATGTAGCTGCCGGGCAGGAAGCAACATTAAATTGTCAGGCTGATGGCTATCCAACACCTGTAATAACATGGAAACGCGCCGTGGGTATGTAAAATTTTGCCGAACTTCAAAACTCTGAAATTTTTGACTTCGGCAGTAGATTCTAACAAAACAAGTAAACGAGAAACGAAAACAAAGAAAACAATTTCTTGCCACGCGAAAAACGAGTTCTTTTCAAATAGTACTTATCTCATCACATTCACTCCCTGCTAAAAAGCTGTCCAAGCAAAGAAAATAATCATCAATTCCCCAATTGTTTGTAGGAAGCCAACCCGGCGAGTATAAAGACTTCCTTTTCGAGCCGAACGTGCATCAGCATCAAAACGGTTCGCTCACTTTCAAGCACATCTCGAAAGAGAACGAAGGGCAGTACTTATGCGAAGGAAAAAACAACATCGGCACGGGAGTGAGCAAGGTTGTTTTCCTCAAAGTGAACGGTAAATGGACGCAATTATCGTCGCACCTTCGTTTAACATTAATTCTTGTTCTGTAGCTCCGGCGTATTTCCCACAAAAAACCAAGCAGATCCAAGTCGTCAAGGGAGAACAGGCACATCTGCAATGTTCAGCAGTGGGCGATACCCCGATGGAAATCATGTGGAAGATGGGCGGTCAGCAAATCGTCAGCGATGTAGATCAGCGATATAGCATCCGCGAACAGACGCTCGTCGAGGGAATGGTTTCGGAATTAGGAATCGAACGTACTAATAGACAGGACACGGGTGTCTTCACGTGTTCCGCATCGAATGCATATGGTCAAGACGAAATGAACATCCAACTGATTGTTCAGGAGATTCCAGAGTTTCCTAAGAATGTCCGCGTTACGGAGCAATTGAGCAGATCGATCGGTGTGTCTTGGACTCAGCCACATGCCGGAAATAGTCCGATCAGCAATTACATCGTTCAATACAAAGAAGGACTCGGTACAACTTCAAGAAATCTTTTTATTTAATTTTTTTTTATTTTTGGTTGATTTTGTTATAGATCCTTGGCCAACGCAACCTGCAAAAGTTTCTGTGTCGGGGTCTCAAACCTCTACAACTGTTGAAAACTTGAAACCTTCTCAAATATACCATCTTAGAGTATTGGCAGAGAATAGATTAGGTTTGAGTGAGCCAAGTCAGATAGTACAAGTCAGCACGTTGGAGGAAGTCCCAAGTGGAGCACCAGTGGATGTACGTGCTGAGGCCAAAACCTCTTCCGAGTTGATGGTCACATGGGAACCACCTCCAAGAGATACATGGAATGGGAATCTTTTAGGATATCACGTCGGCTTTCAATTAGCTGGGAAGGATTCCAACGATCGAACGCAAGGCTACACATTTAAAAGTGTTGAAGTCCGGGCACATTTTGGAGGGGAAGCATTACTTCAAGGATTGAAAAAATACGCTAGCTATAACATAATTGTCCAGGTAAATAAAAAACCACCCTTAAAATAATTTTTTTAAATTTTAAATTTTAAATTTTCACAGGCCTACAATAGTCGTGGATCTGGTCCAGCAAGTGAACAAATCAATGCTAGAACTTTAGAAGATGCTCCTTCAGTCCCCCCAGAAAATGTTCAATGCTCAGTATTAAGTGCTCAAAGTCTGCACATATCATGGGAGCCACCGCAAATAGAAGGTCGTAACGGTGTGATTGAAGGTTACAAGGTCACTTATCATTCGATTGGCGAATGGTTTGGTATGTCTGTCACATAGTGATTAATGTCCTGCATGTAACTCGAAATTAATTACGCTTGGCTTTCAGATAACGACGATCAGCAGACGAAGGTGATCACTCAACAACGAACAACCATCACGGGCCTTCGTAAATACACCAATTACAGTATCAGCGTGTTGGCTTTCACTGTTTCTGGCGACGGCGTCCGTTCCGAAGCTGTTTACTGCCACACCGAAGAAGACGGTAAGACACTTTTACAACTCCAAGTCATTAATAAAGTTGAAGTTGCTTATTGCTTCTCGATGTAGTTCCATCGGCACCGGCCGAAATCAAAGCCGTCCTTAGTGCTCCAAACAAGATTCTCGTATCATGGCTTCCACCAAAGTATAGTAATGGAGTTCTCGTAGGATACACGTTCTACATTGGCACTTTGGTCGATGGACGAGAGGAAGGCACAAATAAGCGAGTGTTGAGTCCGACAACGGAAATGTTCGAGATAACGAAACAGGACGGCACCACATCGACATGCCAATTTTGGGTTACTGCTTCGACGCGGGTAAGCAAAGCATTCAATTAATAATGCATTTCAATCAGGGTCGTTGCATAATGGAAATCGTGGCTAGATGAAACTGCAATCTATGCGCAAATTGTCTTTCAGGTTGGCGAAGGGGAGAGTACTCGAGTCGTAACAGTTTCGTTATCGAAGACTGTGCCAGCGAGAATTGCTTCCTTTGGTAGAGAAGTTGTAAGCGCTTGGAAACAAGATATAGTTCTACCCTGCAAAAGGGTTGGGATTCCATTGCCTAATCCTATATGGCGGATCAACGACCAACCCTTGGAAGTCGGTGGAAGGAGGACGATAACCCAGAATGCTACTTTAGTTATTAAAGATATACAGAATGTTGATGAAGCTAATTACTCGTGTAGTGTGGAGAATCAACATGGGAAAGATGAGATTCACTATGGGTTGAAGGTTTTAGTACCACCGGAACCACCAGTTCTAACTGTGGTTGATGCATTTACTGATAGTTTACATTTGAGATGGTCTGATCAGAAAAATGGGGGATCACCTATTCTTGGGTATGTTATCAATTACAAAAGGGATCATGGAGATTGGGAAGAGTTGCAAATTTCGGCGAGGACTGATGAATATATGTTGAGGAATTTATGGTGTGGGACAAGGTATTCTTTGTATATTACTGCTTTCAATCGGATTGGGACTGGATTACCTTGTGATATTGTTACTGCACATACAAAAGGAACAGGTAATTGTCAACAACTTCAAATTTGAAAATTTTTAAAAATTTTATTTTTTTGTAGTGCCAGTGAAACCTAAACAATCCCAAATGTTAACTATGAATGCAACAGTAGTTACAGTCTGGTTAGATTCCTGGGGAGATGGTGGTTGTGGGATTTTATACTTTGTAATTGAATATAGAGCAGGGAGACGATCATCTTGGATAATGTCTTCCAATCATGTTAAACCTACCGAAAGGATCTACAGTATTTCCGAATTGTGGCCAGCTACAGAATATCAACTCAAAGTCACTGCGCACAATAATGCTGGCGATTCGCCTGCAATTTACAATTTTACAACTTTGACACTTTTAGGCTGTAAGATTTCAATTTCTAAATTTTAATCTGATTTACTTTTTTAATTTTAAATTTTTATTTCAGTTGCTCCAGAATTATCTCCACCAGTTTCACATTCTGGAGATCATCCTTTTGCAAGTGCGCGTGTATTAATTCCAATAATACTCGCCATTTTTATCATCATAGCATTGATAGCTACACTTTTTTGGAGAAGAAGTAATTGAGAATTTGTAATGAAACTTTGAACCTTTTAGTATTAATAATGTCGCTTTACAGAAGTCCAACAAGATAGAGATCGGGATAGTCGAACTATGGGAGAATCTCCATCAATGGCCCAAATCCAAAATAAACAAAATAGGGATCAACAGTATTTAGCAGTGAGAGTTGGTCGTGGGCAACAACCTATTGCTGTGGAAGATGCTTACAAAGCTGAATCGGCTGATTACATCGAAGACATCTGTCCTTATGCAACTTTCCAGCTTTCAAAACCAGCTTACAGCGAGAGTTCATACAGTGGGAATGTCTACAGCGGGCCGTACCATTCGGTACGAGGGTCTTTTGTTTATCATGATGTTAAACCTCCACCTATTGATAAGTTTAAGTTAGGACATGTAAGTTACTTCCGTTTCTTTATGATTTCATTGAGTTCCACTCTTTTTCTGACTTGATTTTTCTGTATTTACTTATAATCATCAGTCATTCATAAAAATCATAAATAATCAAAATGTGTAGATGTAAGAATTTTTTTACAAACAAAATTTTAATTTCCAACAATTTTTTGTTTGTTGTAGAGTAAAGAACCCGAGTATACAAAAGTTCGTCGAAAAGGCGGACGACTAAGAGATCCGCACTCCGAAAGTCAAGGTAATAATATCCAGGATACAAATTTGGAATAAGATTCACATCAATCAGAAATTGTGGGCCATTGCTGCTCGAAAAATGTCGCACCAAACAAAAAAAAAAACAATAAACACACTTTATGTCAGTGCATAAACGTGATTTGATCGGTTTCAGAATCAGATAATCTGGGCAGCACTGACTCAGAGGTGAAGAAGATATTAACCCTCCATCTACCTATTTCAGAGTACGATACCTTGGGCAGCGATTCGGAAGGGGATGGTCGTACGACTAGTCAAGAATTGATGTCGTTCGCACATCGAATGCGAGGTAGGTGGACTGACGTACAAATTTCTCTTCGCTAATTGTGTTTTGTTTAATGACAGGCGGAGCGGAAGGCTCGAGTTCCTCGTCTGAGACTTCACCTCAATCAGGAAGCATCAATCGGAAAGCGTATCCGACAAGAAAGACGAAAGGTAAAGCTTTACCGATGAGTAAACGGCATGTGCGTAGCAGCAGCGGCTATTCGAGTCACAACGACGAAACGACTTTCAGCATATCGCATAGTTTCAACGATCGTATACATCCACCTACCAGATTTTCGGACATGAGCGATCCCGAATGCGAGAAAGCTCACAAGCATCGGGGCATGTCTCGATTGACAAGGGAAGCGTTCCAAATCAATGTGTAAGAATCCTATATTAAGCATCATCCTGATAAGTCGTGCATCTAATCTGTAAGTATTGTTTTCGAATCGTGGGCCTAAAAGTGGACGAAGCAAACTGATCGAATGAATGGCAGGTGCCTTTTGAAGGATTCATTTCGAATGCTTCCTACACTGATTACATGTGAATCGACGATTTATCTTCCAGACGAATGCGAATGTGCCAAATCCGAGCTTGATAATAAAAAATGATGTGTATAGAGGCAGTGTAACTGTATGTTATAGATTTTATAGATTGTTACGATAATGTTATTACAAACATTATGTGGGTCTCACGTTATAGCGTTACGGCGTGTCATTGTTGTTTTAACCATTCGATCAATCGGATGGGCTGGCATGTATATTATACTCTATATCTGATGAAAACAAACTGCAAGGACACATCACATACATACCAAAAAACACTTTCAATATATTTACAATCATGGAAGCTAATGGAAAAACAAAGGAATCTTTTCTTGTCAGCATTCATGTTTACAAACAAATTTAAATAACTGTCATGATAATTAATTCATCCTTTCTGTATTCAAGCAAACATCGTTTTTGGATATACCTTTTTATTGTACGAATAACAGATAAGAATGGAAAATGTAAACTAAACTATTGAATAAATTGTGTCCAACACAAAACTTTTTTTAAAATTT
>JASKGN010011985.1:0-10791 GCA_030556245.1 Falagria sp. GC000072 | reverse complement strand
TTTATTCACTGATATATTTATATTAATAAATAGACTCATTTTCTTACTTACAATTTTCAAAATTATTATTGTAATAATAACTATAAATTTTTAAAGTTAAAAATAAAGGAAAGGTGCAACGTAATGTAATAAGCATTCAAATTGAGGGCTCAAAACTTTTGAAAAGGATAGTTGTGAAGTGGAGACTTTAACTGGAAAAGTGCAAGCCAACAAGTGCTAATATAGATGAGAGACGAAACTCATATAAGTCATGGGGAACAGATGTCGTTGTGGAGGTCATGAATTATTCAAGTATGTATGTACAAAACACCACCCTTGGTTTCATTCAACTTGGTATCTTTCTTTCCGGTGCGTATTTACTTGCCCCCTATTACAAATAAGTTTGTCGCTTTAGAACAGGGAGAACAACGTCGATCTCCCTATATTCATACGCAACATTAACTTTTGGCTACTTACTTGTTTAGGGATGTCTCTTAATTCATCTTGTACTTTCCCATCCTCCAAAATTTCTAAAATGTTGTAGGAATATGAAATTTTATCACATTCTATAAACTTTGATTCTTGTCTGTGATTTAAAAATAAATAAATAAAACAAAATTTGGGTATATCATGAACATGAAGTGTAAATTGGCACACATTAACGCATCATGTCGACAAGGGACGTTTTAATAATTGTCGCTAACGCTCCGCGGTCGGGGTTGCGCGTATATATCGTCGTGTTAATTGAGGGGGCCGGATTGCGCGTACCCGAGAGATTTCACTCAATTTACACGTCGCAAACTACAACTACACGATACGGCTCATTGCACATTTGGTTACGCGCTTTGAATAATCCACACGTTCACCCCTTGCACCCTATGGAGATAGATAGCATTAGGTAATATAATGGGACAACCAAAGAATAAAAAAAGTCTAAGGGTTAAAGAGTTTTCTTCCTTTTTTTTTCTAAAAGTTTTAAAATTAACTTTGCACCCCTTTTCACTCTTCAACTTCCCTTAAAACTTAAAAGAATATTTTTGTTGTTCCAGATGAAATCAAATTCGGAATAAATCGCTTAGTAAAATCCGAAGATGAAGAAGACCTCCAAAGTAACAACAACAACGAAACAATGAGCAAACTCTACGAAATGAAAGTATCGGAAGATCATCACTCATCAGGTGATGAACAAGGACAATCCCCACAAGCATGGGACGACATGAAGATGTCCCCACGTCCTTCACCAAGTACCTCGCCCGAATTAGAAGTGGACTCACCACCACCATCCCGCACAAATAGTCCTTCACCTCATCCACCCTCAATAACCGAGATACCTCCATCATCGAAAAGCAGCTCGCCAATCAAGAAATCCGAAACCTTTTCCGTAAGTGCATTACTGCGACCTGACAATCCAAAAAGTACCCCTACGGATCGCGATCCAGGTCAACTCTATCAACAGACAATTTCAGTGACGCGTTCGTATCTCTATCCGCCATTTGCTGAACTGATCCGCGACGCGCAAAACAAATCCCCGCAATATTACAATTGCTTCCTGCCGAGGAACTTTGTGCATCCGGCATTGTTGCCGCCAACTATTTACCCACTCAAAGGCGAAGGGGACGAGCGTTTTATGCCGACACCTACGTCGTTGTATTTTAGCGCGGTGGCAGCTGCCATGGCGAGTGGTGGCGGACAACAGCAATCCACTGGTGGCGGTGTACAATCCACTCCCTATCCAACTACACCACAATCAGATGAATTATTCAGACTTCGGCATCATATAATGAATAACGCCAGTGGTGTTCATCCACATCACCATCACCTGTTAATGAGACCTGGGATGATGCCGATTGGGGATGTTTATTCTTGTATCAAATGCGAGAAGATGTTTTCGACACCGCATGGGTTAGAAGTTCATGCGAGAAGGTCACATAATGGTAAACGACCTTTTGCTTGCGAGTTATGTAATAAGACTTTTGGACATGAGATCAGTTTAAGTCAACATAGGTAAGATTTGGAAATTGGAAATTTTATCACCACTCATGGTGGCGTTGTAGGCGTGAAATTTTCAACCAATAGGAAGCTAGCATTTTTATTGTTGGGACTTAGGGACGCCTGTTACGCCTACGACGCCACTATGAAAACGCTCCTTTACTGAAGTTAAGTAAACTTAAATATTTGGAATTTTTGTTATAGAGCTGTACATAATGTAGAGAAAGTCTTTGAATGTAAACAATGTGGAAAGTCCTTCAAGAGATCATCGACGTTATCAACACATTTACTGATACATTCCGATACGAGACCTTACCCGTGTCAGTTTTGTGGGAAAAGGTTCCATCAGAAGTCGGATATGAAGAAACACACTTATATTCATACAGGTTAGTTGTCATCAATTAAGAGTTAAATTAAGATTTAATAGTTCATAGATGAGACTTAAGTCATTAAAATTGTAATTAAATAATAAGCGAAAGATTTATAGTTGAAGATTTTGATCGAATAACTCATAGACTTGTTAGGGTATCTGATATCTCCCACATGAACGACATATCACGTACTTATCTCTTCATCCTTCTTCTTTTATTGAAATGGCGGATGTATTAGTTCGAGCTCGTAAATCAAGGATGCAGTAATTGATAATTTCGGAACGATATGAATTGCAATTGAACGTGCGCTCGCTTAATGGAAGAATGCAATACTCGTGCGACAGTTAAAATTATTACAATGAGTAAAAATGGTTGGGAGATAGACCCGAGGAGTTTAGTTAAGTTAGGTTAGCACATCGCTTTTGAAACAGGAGATGGTGTGACGCGTGAGAATGAAAGTCGCTTGAAAGCACGGAGATTACAATTCAATACTAATATAATTATCATTATTGGCTTTGGTAATCTCATTCATGCGATGCTCAATTGGGGGAGGCTTTTTGATCCTATCTGTAACCTGATACCGTCGTGTGTCTACTCTTCGACCCTTTTGTTATTCACCATCGTGGTCATGTTGCATTACAATTTTCTATTTTAAATTTACTATTTCAAGTGTAGTAAAGCTTTCTAGTAAAAGTAACTAAAACTAAAAACCCTAAAAGTCGAGTCATTAGACTTCACCAAAAAGAAAACTTCATCCGAGCAAGAGATTGAAAGCAACGAAAGAAAATACCTACAGCTAAAAGGAGTAAAGTAACGCAAGAAAATGAAATCTACTTCATTCAAGAAAAACAAAAAAAACTCAAGACCCTAAAAAGTTACCAAGTCACAAAGATGGCGGTTGTCCCCAAAATGAAGTCGAAGAAGGAAAAGCTTACAATGAAAATTGGAAAAAGGGAGAAAAAATTAACCAACGAAAACAATCTAACGAAAAAGGAAAAAGGAAAAAGAAAAAAAGAGTAGAGTATAGGTTACGTTAAGTTATGTAGAAGAGTGTCTTTTTGTAAAGCGACACAATCAAAATTACCCTTCGAGAAATGCCAGAGCATAGCATCAGTGCTAATTTTAAAAATGGCCTCGCTTTTTTCCTCTCTGTCGCTTTCGCTACTCCGGAACTTAATTGCTAAAAGTCTAATTATAAGAAGCACTGGGGACTAGAGTGGATACTACTGGAGAGACGTTAATTGATTCGGTGACGTTTGGAGCACCGGCACTTTTTAAATTCTTTCTTGCACGTTTTTGCTCAAATGAATGACAGAATGAAACAATAAAAGGGGCTTGTCACTGATTAACTGTTTACAATATCCCTGAGAAAACAAAAAAAAGCAAAAAGAAAAGACAGAAAGGGGAGAAAACTGATAGGAATTTATTATTATTCAGATGAGTTTTACGTGACTTGCAAAGCTTAAAAATAATTTGTAAAATGTTCGTCTCGTTAAGAGATTCTACGTGAGACAATTATAAATTAATCAAGGATAATTTCCTAGCAATTAATAAATGAATATTAATTACTATCGCAAGGATATTCGAAAATGTAATAAATCAAAGGTAGACCTAAGATGGAAAGTTCAACCCCTAAACGTAAGTTACAACCCTTTCTTGGTGTTGTCTACAAACTCGTCTTAGTGTTATTAATTGCCGACGTGGCTTACCAGTGAATTATTTACTAATTAGACAAGGCATAAGCGTGGGGTAATAACTTGCTTCGGCCCTTCCTGTCCTGTGCTATAAACGCAGCAACTCTAAACCTTGCGGTTCCTGGAATAACGCGTCTGGGACCCCTCTTTTGTTCATAAGCATCTCGTAAGCACTTCCGGAACACCCATTTATGCCACTATACAACAAGTAAGAAGTAAGAAGTACGAGTAACTCGCAGAAAATTATGCGATCATCTTGATTTGGCCGCAAGAAAATTACGCATTAAAAATTTTATGTCAAAAGTTGTTAGAATTATACCCTTAGGAATTTTTAAGATTTTTTTTTAAAACCACGAAGAAATCACTTTTGTTACGAGAGTTGTTTGTTCGTAACAGTTGGTTGAGTTGGATCATCGTGCGTTTGTATATTATTTCAATGGAAGAATTATAATCGAGGGTTCCGGAAAGGAAGAGCCATGTACACACGAAGCGAAGTGGCATTCATAGGGGTGCTAATAAAATTAAAGCAGCAAATGGCCCCGCACGCCAACATCACGCCACATGCTGCTACCAGAAACTAATAAAAAAAGTGGTACATGTATGTGACGTCAGAGATCTACAGATGATAACGAGATCACATCACGCAAAACGTTACTATATAATAATGTGCATTTATCTAATTACCCATACTATTACTAATTAAAAATTCCTTGCGTTTCTTGTATAAATTGATAACAGATGTTAAACTAAAACATGAAAATTTAACTTATAAAGATTTTGAATTTAAATAAAGTAAAAAAGTGTGAGAAAAATTTAGAAAGACCGCGAAAACCACTCTGGAGAATACGCCGACGCCGTATAAAACAAAATCTGACACCTAAAGCAGACGCGCCAGGAAAAAAAAACATAGCGCCCCCTAAAAATGCACGCGTATAAAGTTGTAAGGGTATACGATTCGAGTCGACTCCCATAACTCCCCATAGACCATAACAATCAAGCCCAGAAGTGAGTCAGTCAGAGAAAATTATTATAACTTAATCAAAGCTTTCCTCTGAGTGTGTGACATTTTGGAAGTCCTGGAAGTCCTGACTCTAATCAATATCTCCATATATTTAAACAAAAACTAATTTCTTTTACCCTATCAAAAAATAATAAAAGCAAAGTGGTGAAAACCTCTTAAGGACGATTTTTATAACCGAACAGGTTGGGGGTTAAGTATCAAAACACTTGACACCCACCCCAATATTTTCATATGAGTCGGTCACGTAAGTAAGTACATACATCTCAGACCAAATGTTACCCCGTTTGAATAGGAAAACTAATAAACTCAAGTTCATCAAGGAGGAGACATGGTATGCATTAATAACCTCACTCAAGCAAAGCTTTTTAATTCGTTGGTGATAAGGTGAGGGTGATTTTATTAAATTTAATAGCTAGATGAAGAAGATGATGGCACGAGAGCAACTGGCAATAAAGAATGCGACGCTTCAGACCATAAATCAAATACCATCATTAGAGCAGTCTATGCGCGCTCTCGACTCGGATTCGGATTTTCCTTCCTCGCAAATTGAAATTCCTCTCGCGCTTCAATATCCTCCAGCTACCACGTCGCATCACGCCATCTTTCCGCTCGCTGTACACTCTCTTTAATCTAAGGATTGATGATCGGTATCTTTATTATCTCTAACCTAACTTAGCCTAACTTAACCTAGTCTAAGTTAACCTAACCAAACTTTAGTCAAATTAATCTAACCTGACTTTAGAATTTGTTGAAAAATCTCAAGAATATGTGCAGGAAATTCCAAAGGAAAGTCCAAAGCCGCAATCCTTGAAAGTATGTATGTGAAACGCCGAGTAGTGGCAAATGGTCACACTCATCGGAAGGTGCGGGGAAGTTTGGAGGAGTGGAATGTCTGTGATGCGATATTTAGGACGACCACGTCGTCGTCGCACTTGCCTCTTCGTGCCTTCGTTTTATGAATTTCGAGGAGAATCTCTGTGCGAGCTCTCCGTGTGGATGGAGGTCATAAAACGAACGGGAATTCCGGCCATGAATCCCGGCTCCTCCACCTCTCTAACTCTAGCTAGCTCTACTCGTAAAAAGAATTATTAATTGATTTCGTTTAATTGGATTTCCTTATTACAGGGTTGTATTAACTACCCAAAAATATAATTTTTTAATTACTAAATTTTTCAATTAAAAAATTTCCTTAAAATTAATTTTTAAGAAATTTTAAAAAGTAAGTCGTAAGCCAGCCCTGTAAAGATATTTTATATAACCTCGTCTAATATAGAGCAGAATAGGTATACTACTCGGAGAAATACGAAAAGATTTTTATTATAGTCTTTACATTAAGTCTCCACAAGGAGGTTAGAAAACCTCCTGGTGGGCTATTTCTCACTCTGTTTAACGCCTTGGCACTAGTGGCAGTTGTCCGTTTGAGCCGTTATTTATGTGCGCGTTTCCCGAAAGCAGCAGAGAACGAAACGTACATGTCCTGATTGCAAATGGCGGTCGTGCTTGCTAGCAAATCGCTCTAGGCTTCTAAAGACTCGGGACTCTAAGGAGATACAAGTATATCGTATACGTATAGTAAATATCACTCCCTGCTGCCCGTTACAATCATAGTTAGCGAAAGAGAAAAAGTGAAAAACGAAACGAGTCCTGAAGGAAGTAGAAAGAGATGGAGTCGGTCGGAGTGTTGGATTTTTATCTGCTACTCGTGATTTTCCACGTTTATGTATTTCGTTTCGTCTGGGCGGCACGTTTGCTGCGCAATCTTGGTTTATGTAAGGTCCAGAGAAAATCACAAGGACTACGAGCGAAAGCTGTGGAGAAATGTCAAATCAGCCATAAATTTTATTTGTCCTATGGGAAGCGTCTGTATTTGCTGTCCGCTGATTTTTGATGATGGACACAGATTACATTCTATTGTCTAAATTCATATCTGATTTGTTTCGGGTTAGAAAGGAACAAAGCACAATTACAATTCCTCGAAAGTCATCAACTTGAGTGCATGCTGCAAGCTAAAATCTGCTCTTTAGTAATTTGGGGAATTCCGCACGACAAAGTCTCAAAAAGCTTCCGGTTTGATAAAAGGAGTAGAGAGTAGAAAGCAGCACCCCCGGAAAAGCTAGTGTACCCAAGCAATAATCGTAAATTCTATTAAAACATAACCACGGCGCGAAATCTGCCGCCATTACGTAGATGGTTCCGCAGTCATCTGCTTTATATTATCTTTTGAACGGCCGGGAGCAGCAAGGAGTCTGGCGCTGCTAAAGCTTTGGGCGTGTGCGACGGAGGAAATCGTCGAAAATATAAACGAGCGAGGAAGCCAAAGCATCCGACGCTCAATCTCGCTGAGAGCCTATCCCCAACAGCCATAATATTCAATTATTAAAGTATATTGCTCATATAAGTCGTTTTTAAAGAAATGATTGCCGCCTTGTGATGCCTAATGTATTTTTGATTTTGTACCGCACTTGAGGGTCTATTACAATCCTGCTCGAGCGTTTATTATTGTTCCTTCTTTTCCCATTGTTTATGTGATTTACTACACGTCTGAATTTTATCTCTTCCCTTCTATAAATTCGAATCAATGCATTCTAGATAAACCAGATTTTTATATTTTTATTGCAAAAAAAAAGAGAATCGAATTGAAAAATCCATATAATTGTTTTTCGAACAATCCTGCAAGCAAAACACACTTGAAGTTTGCCCAGCAGAATTCACCCCACAAGTTCGGCCTAAATAACTTTCGCTGGTGGATGTTAGCACTCAGAATACAGGAGTACAGGACTCTCACACAGATGGGTATAGAGATACACGGGAGAAAGCAAGTACTAACGACGATACGAACCAATCAGGCAATCCACTTGTGCCGCCAAATTTAGATTGGCCTCTGGCTAAATATTTTCTTTGCTAACCCGCGCGGGATTAAAGTTTACATAGCGGGTTTGCTTGCTCTCTCAAGCTTCGCGCTCTTTATACGAACGCGATTGATTTACTTCGTTCGCTCTTACTTCTACTACACTATCCTCGAAATCGAGGATATTGATGGATTCGAATCTGTACCTAGTTACTGTAAGCAATCCAAGGATAATATAACTTTCGTGTCTAGGAAAAGGAAATTATCGAATTAGCACTTGAATTGAATGTTCTAAAAAAGGCTTTTTGAAATATATAATTATAATGGCAATCGTATATGTATACAGATAAGTTTATCTTATCATTTTTGTTACACCACGTCTCCGTCTTTATCTCATAAGCAACGTAAGGTATTATCGATTGCTATCAGTTTTGCCGCAAACCGTGATTCGTCCCGTAAGTTGAACCGAGGTCCGCCCCCGCACCTTACGTTGCTATAGGAACCTTTCCCCTAGCTGTTTCCCGCGCGTTGGGATGAGACCATGAACGCGAGAGTGGTGGTGGTGGTGTTGGCGGCGAATTGTGATCCCAACTTGAATTTTGCATCCTTTAGTTAAAACCATAAATTTTTTGATTAGGATGAATTTCCTTACTTTTAATTTTAAAAATTGATTTTTGAATTTTTTCTGATTACAGGTGAAAAACCACATAAATGTTCGGTCTGTGGAAAAGCATTCAGTCAATCGTCGAATTTAATCACCCATTCAAGAAAACACACCGGATTCAAGCCGTTCGCATGTGATTTGTGTGGTCGGGCGTTCCAACGTAAAGTCGACCTCCGCCGCCACAAGGAAACGCAACATACCGAATTACGACCGATCGTCACATAGCGCCAACCGCTCACCGGAAGCACCCCGAATTCGCTTCCGGTCAATAGTACGAGCGCACCAATGACGGGAACGAACGACTGCAAGGATAATCAACAAGCGGTGGCGGCAGAACAACAACAACATAATGAACAGACAGGTGGCATAATGACGGGTATGACCACGACGCCGACAAGTAGAAATCTCGCCCAGTTGCAAATACCCAACGTGTGCAACTTGGAAAGCAGGACGCCGCAATCCCTGCTGCATTTCAACCCCGACAGTCGATTGTTGATGCAACAACAACCGACACTTCAAATGCCAACTAATGGACCTGCATGTTTGGTTAATTCCAATGGACAACAGGATCCAACTGGTTCGGCTATGGTTATGCGACCGAGTTTTCAAACTTGGACTTAAGACAAATGGCTTAAGAAGTGAAAGAGACTTGAATTTCTTGTTTTTTAACGATACCAAAAATAATTCTCTGTGATTCCAATATAGAAATGATAAATTATTAAGAAGGGAGTATGTCATATTAAATATGATGTATGGTTTAAGTACATATGTGGATGTAATAAGATTAAATTATTGGCAGATAATTAATGGAAAATTAAAATAAAAATAAAAATCCTTCTTCTGAATAACTTGTAAATTAGGTAACAAAACAAAAAGTGTAATATAAACTAAATTTTGACAGTTAAAGTGTTGAATGTGCAATTTTTATTATCTCTATTTATATAAATATTACTTACTAATTAAAGTATGTAATTTAATTAATTAATTAATCAATTATTGATGATAACAAGATGATAAGTCAAGTCTATTAGTGCAATTTTGTAAATATACTCGCAACATTTGTTTATTGTATAATTTATGACTTTAAAACTTTTAAAAAGTTCATTCCAGATCATATAAAGCAGAACGTTTTATATGATCCAAGCCATATAAACTTTTGTGAATCCAACACTATTCTACAATCACATCACATCATTAATGTTTGTATATCTAATCAACTCTATCCAAAAAAAGCTGTAAATGTAAACTGTACAAAAATTATGAGTGTAATATATGACCAAAGAACCTTATTAATTAATATGATAATTAGATAATTGTAATTTGGTTTAGAAAAAAAGTGCGCAATATACATATCAAGAATACAACAAAAAGCAAACTCGATTATTTCTATTCTATTTGATTTGATTGAAACAATTTTGCAATCGAATTGATTCAACAAAAGCCAGTTTATTGGCTGATGATATTTTACAGCTTAATTTATGATCTCGAGTTTCTGACTTCTCCTTTCTGATTTCTTTCTTTATAACCAAATAACCAAGTGAATCCTTCTTAGATTCAAGAATATTCTGACAGAATCTAAATCGAAACTAAAAGAGAGCGGAATACCGACGGCGGCGGAGGCGGCCATATCTTTATTTACGACGGAACCGCCATACGCCTTCTGCATACGAAAACAACCCTCGGCCAAGGTAAATGTTATCTGTATATGGCGCGCTGATTGAACATCTTGATTTTTAACCAAAGTAACGTAAAACTCGACTTTTTCTTTCTAATAATAATTCTCATTTAAATATTATTTTTTGTAATCTAATCTTCTAACATTTTCTTTAAGAACTTGATGAAAATGAAAGAGAATCTACGTGTAACGGAAAACTAATTGAATCATGATAATGATTACAAAAGTGCTAACAAAAACAAAAGATATCAGATTGCCTAGTTGTGTGGTTTATATCAGTGGTGGAGAGAATTGAGAATGTTCGCGATAAAATGGAAAATTCTGATAGGAGCATTTATGGTAAATTCAGAAGGAAATTATCAGGAAGTGCATTCATAGTTGTGGATTCTGAATGTAACAATATATTCCCAGGACGAGAGTGCAACAATATCACGACGTTTCTAATGCATGCACAGGCAGCAGAATTGCAGAAGCACCGTTTGCGTCGACAGTTTGTCGGTTTCAGGTTTCAGCACTCTCGTCCCAAGAAAGCTACTTCGTCCTGTCCTAT
>JASKGN010011933.1:0-11296 GCA_030556245.1 Falagria sp. GC000072 | reverse complement strand
TCTCTCTCTCATGATAATTTTAAAGCCGTTTGGCAAATACGTTATTTGTGACTCCACGCGTACCACAAATAGTCGTTGCCTTCGTCCTTTTCGTTTATTCAAACAGCTATAGTCATCATTCCTAGTGAATTAGTTGTTGGGCTGGAGTCGAGTTATATATGTTTTGGCTCATTCTCATTTATTGCCAGCGCATTGTTAGCTTCTGCTTGACTTGTTTCGTGCAAACAAATTTACATCTGCCTTTAGAAACAAAGAATGGTTTTTTAGCAGATTTAAATCTATGGCAAAAAGTTGTACATTTTTGCACCACAGAAAAAATATAGACTTTATAGTGTTAGT
The DNA here is from genome assembly GCA_030556245.1 of Falagria sp. GC000072. Classification (NCBI taxonomy): domain Eukaryota; kingdom Metazoa; phylum Arthropoda; class Insecta; order Coleoptera; family Staphylinidae; genus Falagria; species Falagria sp. GC000072. Next base: position 10,957 of record JASKGN010011933.1, on the reverse strand, counting down.
TTTAGAGCATCAATCCTGTGTAATTGATATTTATTTATATACTTGGTATATTATTTTGTATATACACATGCCCTTAGTAATTACGTCTAAGTGATGCACTTAAAGTGTAAATAAAATATCAGACATTCTAATGACGGTCGTGATACATCCTTTGATTAGGTAATGAAGGTCACTTTATACAAATAAATACAATTTTTATAGATTTGTTTTATTATTTTAAATAGTATGTAGTAAATATCTACATAATATGTATATCTATTACGAGAATGTTAAATTACATTTGTAATAGCTAAAATTACTCAAAACGAAATCGTGTCAAATATTTATGTTATGCAGGCAATATTTTTTTCGCCGAAATAAGCACATTTTCCTTCTAACAATGTACCAGCATACCAAATCTCATTTGCCATTTTATCTAATTTTAAAACTATAACATTTCAAAGAGACTAATCTCTTTGTCCTACTTGTTTCCATTTCTGAGATTCCATACGGAAGAATAATAATTAGCAAAAATAGTGTTTATACAGATTTAAAGCACTACACTTTTCTCTCAATTTGTGCAATTTGCTAGCCAATCAATAGTAGTTATTAATGTACATTTTATTGCATAATAGAATAATTACACTGCGCTCATACGTTGGTTCCCACAACTAGTCGTAAATATTAATGCGATGCGAGTAAATTTTGTCAGTTTGTTGTCAGCAACTTGGATGAATAATGGGCTAGATTATGAAAATATTCTAGTCACAATTACGGTATGCATCAGTAGTTGTTTTATGTTGGGTATGTTTTTAGGAAGGTTCTATAGGATTATAAGATGCGCCAAAAAACACTGACCACGTGTTGGATCGTACACAAAATATACAGCGTATTTGTTGCATGTACGAATATTGATTTAACTTAAAGTTAAATACTTATTATTTGTTAGAAGATGGTTATAAATAATTATATTTTACCTTGTATATACATAATAATAAAAAGTATTTAAATTTTTATTAAGTATATATATACTCTGTATAATTTGTGAGGATACTTTGCTGTGGTAATAAATTTATTTAGTTTTTGGCCTCTGTACGCTACATAACTTTCATTTCATTTGATCTTGGATTGTATTGTTTGTTTGCTTAGAGAAATTGTACAATTATAACGAAGAGGACAATAATTTTAACCGTTGATGATTTCATCTCATAAAAAAGTACGAGTTACTTGAATGTTTTTGTGACAGAAATAATTTTGTGAATTTTATTTATAAAATGCGTTAGTCATTGAAATAATAGTGTTGGGAAAACTACACATTATTTTATTTTTGAAATATCTCTGTGCCTGTTTTCCATGTTCAGTACTAAAATATTTAAATTTGACTAGTAATTGAATTTGAACATTTGAATATAGATAAAGCTTGTTCAACTATTTTCAAACTCTAGGCATTTTTATATGTAAATACTACCCAACAAGTTTATACAAATACTATATATAGGATTCTAGTAAATTTGCACTATTTTATCGTGTCCTGTATAAATCTCATAAATCCATTCACAGTTGATGAATGAGCCAATGCTAGAATCTGGTTTCAATTGAATTGAATCAATAGCATGAATGTTATATAGCGTTGTGCTAGTGGATGCTGTTGAGTGGGCGCAAGTTTGTTGGAATGGGGAGAAGCGTCAGGATAGATCCCGTATTATTACGTTATCAACGTCAAACAAGAATGACGAGCGGAGTCACAAGCTGTGCAAAGTGTGCGCAAGAAGTAGGTGGTTAGGATCCATAAGGACGAACTCTGCAAATTTTAGGGTGTGAGTGTGCAAACGAAGGCTGACAAAATCAAGAAGCAATGTGAACGTTGTGGAGTGTAACTTGTTACAGACCTGTGAATGATGAAGGATGAACGTTCGTTGAATAATTAATACTTAAATTATATTCAAATATTGTTACATATTTATTTAAAACAGATGAAAAGTTTTGTTTTAGAGAATTTAAAACTTAAACGCTCAACATTTGATTTTTTAACATTTATTCGGAATATCATTACTGGCTGATTTTAAAAACAAACCAAGGACATTAATAAAAATGTCAACTTTTAAGAGTCCATTATCTGTGCCGGGTGCTATCCGCGCATTTGTTCCTTCTATTATTATAAAATCTATTGTCTTAGCACTGTTAAGATAAAACTAAGAAGCAGCCGCTCAGCCGTTTTTTATTCACGTGGCAATTTAGGCCGGACTTACTAAAAATAAATTAATCAGTAGAACAACGTACATTTGCTTTAAACAATGCGCTCTAATATAATCGTTAAATGTAAAACGAGACATTTTAATAAACGAAGCAGTAAATTACGTTTTCAAGTTCATAGAATCGTCGGGAATTTGGTTTATTTTGATGTAACATGAAAATTTATTATTTTGATTTAAAATAAATATGTACTATAATGTAAAGATAATTAAATTACTATAAATGTATACAAATACATTTTTGCATTTCTAAAATAAATATGAAAAAAAAAATTCGGTTATAATTTACATGTTTCCCAAAATTAAAATCCATTTGAATTGTTCAGTAATTATTCGCAATATATAATATAATGTATGTAAATTGTTGCTCTTCACTGATTTGAATATTATGAGCTTAGTAACTACGTTGGGTTTTAGCCAGATGAACTAAAATAAAAATCGATCAATCGTTGGTTACTTGTCGCTGTCGTAAATGACGCGGAAAAGACCTTTGTGTATTGTTCACATTGTTACAGTGGAGTATTACTAATCAATAAAAATTTAAGAAAAACAAATGCTAAATGTATCCATAAATAAATAAATATAAAATTCTATAGTATAAATTTAAAATTCTCATTTTAGTTTTGAAAATTTGAATATTTATGAAATCCGCCTCTTATTTTTTTTATGTTGTGACAAACTCCAATTATAAAAATAAATAATTTTCTCTAGACAGATTTTTCTTGAAGTTGTCAGGAAAAACTGAAACTTTTGTTTTAAATTTATATCATTTGCAAACACTACCATCCAAATAATCGTATTTAACTGGACTAAATTATTTGAAGTAAGTCTACATTATAATTTACCTTTGCCAAATGTATTACTTTTTCAGCAATGGGGCAATAATTATACATCACAAACTAAATTATTTAGCGTGACCAGAAATGATGATGCGCAACTTGACGCGGAATATGCAATAAATTTCAAGCGAATTACACATATTTTAAAATCTGCATTCTCACATTGAAAGTTTGCACTGCAACATGCCCGTACTAATAAAATTTAATCAAAATCTAATTTAGACAAATTGGAAAATTAATCTTCATGGATAAAAATATTGTATTTGTCATGTAAAATTATCCTACATCGACAATTTATATTATTACTATTTGTATCAATGTAAATTTCTCATTGCATTTAAAATTTGAGGGAAATGATAAATTTAATAGATGTAGGAAAATATATGATATAGGATTTCCGCAAATCTAAAGTTGTGCCAGTCCAAAGTAAAGAAATGCAGCGATGCATAGAAGCGTGTTATTGTCGGATTGAATGTGTGTGAAGAAGTCTAGACTAGACTAGACTGCGAAAAGGAGCAGGTGATGCAAAGGTGTAAAAACTAACGGCTTTGTCGAAATATGTGAATGTATGAACGAATGCATGGGAAATAAGTTCTATTAGAAAGCTATTACTTGCACCTGACGCTATCGATCATTCGATTGCACGGGTGGCGAATTCATGGAGTGTTGCCAAAAACGTGTATTTCCAGTCAACAGAGCGCCAAATTCTTGCCAAATGCACTTTTTGCAAGGGGTACATACACAAAGATTATAGTTAATTTGATATTGTTGACTTAGGATTGACATCTAGTTTTTAGGCTTTGAAACTAAATTGGTTTGTACAGATATCTTGTGGATATCATTTTAATTGTAAATTTGACCGCGACATACTGAGTTTATCCAATCACAGCTACCATATTCTCTGGTGGATTATAAATTAAAATTGGGATTGTGCAGATTTAGGCTAGACAGCTCAATAAATTTTGAATTATAGAATGATAGAAATTCTGTGAATTATGAGGGGTTTAACTTTTAGAAAAGTTTTGTGGAGATGAACATTTTTTGGCCGCCATATGTTAAACTAACAATTTTTGCAAATTATGATATACATATTTTCCAAATATGTTACTGTTATATTTTTAAAATTCTGTCGGACAAAGTACTGCGCCCTACAGGTTTGGGAAGTCGTCAGTCTAATAATATATATTGATATCTATGATATTAGTAGCTCTGTTGAAACACATTATCCGCTTTGGTAGTTTTGACCACCTCTGCAACCTTCTAAAATTTCAAATAAATTCTTCTTCTCGTTCAAAATTTAAAGCCATTCCGATACTTTTTAAAAACGCTGTATTAAAAAATACGCCGCATTACTTTTTTTCTCAATTAAGAATATTAATGAGCTTTAATGATGAAATTGAAAAATTTTGTGTCGCAACTGCTGCTTTGAAATTATTACGAAGCACATTAATTTCCCGGATTTCCCGAAACAAAGAACAAATAAAAAAGCCCGAAGCATATTCTCTAAGAGGAAAAAAGGAAAATTGATATCGTGTTTGTGGTTCATATTTCTGTGCTTGCTAGCTTTACGAGTTCCAGTGAGAGCCAAAACGGGTAGACAGGGATTAATACATGTGGCCGTTAAGAGCATGAAATGAAAAAATTTTTATATAAAGAAGGCAAAAATAATGTATTCCTACCTTCGGTGACCGATGTTGCAGCAATGATTTTGAAAACTTTTTTATTTTTTATTCTAACAAAATCCTCTGCAGATTTTTTTACACATAAATTAGGAAATAAAATAATTAAAAATATCAGAAATTACTACAATGCCATTTAGATATATTCATACATAATAAATCGTAAATTAGGTGATGTTTAATTTATTACTTCATCGAAATAGTTTTATTTTTTACATTATATACACTTACAGTTGAGTGGAAGCGGAAGAAGGAAAATGCATGTGACAAACGTGGTCTATTTTCTGTGCGAACAACGATGACAGCCGATGATCCTACATACATGGAAAAGTATCCGGAAAAGTCTTGAATATTACAACAATAAATACCCTTACAATAATTAAAAATTATAAAGTACAAAGAAAGAAAGAAGGGGTCAAAGATTGAGATGAACATTCATTATAGTAGACACATTCAAAATTAGTAATTTGCGCACATTCTTTTCGAAAACGCGATAATAATCGCATTACACGCCTTTCAAGTTCGCATTGCTTTAATCAGGCGCTCATCTTTTCAACTTTCTCACAGTGTTTGTGTATGTCAGTGACAATAAGTTTGCTTGTGTTCTACATCTACCCTTATAAAATGTCAAAATGAAAACCCTCATTCCTTCTCCCCAACCCCATTCCAACTCTTCTTCGCTTAATTATGAAGATTCTCTTTGCTCGCTTGTCTTTAAAACTCGATGGCTTCCCTCTTTTGACGTCCGCTGATTCTAACGCTGCTGGTCTGCTGTTGCACATCGCTATTTTCTGCAGTCTCGGCGACCAATTGACGCAATCTTGCAGCTCTGCGTTCACGGACCTGTGCCTTTTCAGCCATTTCATTCATTTCGTCCTCGAGTTCGTTGAGTCTAGCACGGGATTGTTTTGCCCTTATAGATGCAGCGGTGTTTTCTTCTTTTGCGGCATTGATTCCGCTATCGAATTTGGTCCACTTAACCAGATCGTTGCTATCGGCGTTGCTCGAATCCACTGTGGTCACTTTCAATGTGCGTCTTGCGTAAGTGATATCGTTCAACTTCTTGTTGCGTTCGGTATTATCGATGGTAGCGATGCCAACGCTGTCGAGCATCTGTTCAGCCCTGTCTTTGATGCGGCGTGCCTTGATGTTGTTCATCGTCTGATCAAGATCGATGTCGTCAATTACTGATACTTTTTTATTAGCCCTTATGCGTTGCAATTTTAAGGCGGTCTACAAAATGAAATCGAGGTGATTAATATGATGATACTGTACATAGCAAAGAACGGAAGAAGCTTTTTTGTTATTTGTTAATTTAAAGCAGCAAAGATCATACAAGAAGATTGGCAACTACATGAAATACGACTTATATAACATATACAATGAGGACATGGATTGATTTCTACATGAATGTTGTGATCTACGAGATTACATAAAACAAAATTTGACAAAGAAAATTTGCTAAAAGCTTAGCCCCGAGCAAATCTAGAAAGCTCCACACTCAATCAATCCAATCCGTTGTTAATAAGAAAGGGTAGGGTAAGTTTAGATTCTTAGTAAAGGAAGTGAAGTAAACTGTGCGTTTCTTGTTCGTTCTTTAAACGTTTTGCTTTTGTTGCTGATTTGTTCTTTTGCTCATTGTACAATTCGTACGATATGGCCGAACTCGTCCTAACGTTTAAATGACTCGATAACTGCACGTTACTGGAAGGACACGGACTCGTTTTTTGATTCGACGCACCTCTTCGTCCAAATCGTTTTCGACCAATTCCAATGCTTTCGACACTATGCCACCGCGAGAGTCGAATGCGTTTACTTCGGAGATGCGCTTATGTGCTCTGGCGCGTGCTGATTCCAAATCGTCATCGGCGAAGGCGCGATCGTGACGTTCCTGCAAGTCCTTTGGCAAGGATGTCTGACGTGGTGCGGGACTCAATGGTCTGCCAGAATATTTACGATCCAGACGATCGATGGTTGGTTGATAATAACTGTTGCCAATGTTGTAATTGACATCGTAGATGCGTGTGCGTGGACGGCTGAAACGACGAGAACTCATTTTCACTGTTGTGTGCTAAAACAAATATAAATGAGTTAATTGATTTTTATTGATGTTTTTAAAAAATATAATTTTTTGAATTGCCGCGCAAATTGAGGGTAGAATCAAGTATACCAACCTAAAATATAGTTGATCTTTAGTTATAAAATTGGGGCACGTTTTTTGAAGGCTCTGTGTTTAGATTTATGGGTATTAAAGTTATTAGGAACATTGCATAAACATTTGGTGTAGGGCCCCCATATAAATTCAACAAAATTAAATTAGGATTTTCTTCTTTAATGTTGTCAATATTTTTCTTATAAATGAAGTGGAAACAAAATATTGCCCAATAATTATCAATAATAAGTATTTACTTTGTGATCCAGAGCTAATAAGTAAACATATCATGATGTAAATATCTATGTTTAAACCAGATGAAAGAGCCGAACATCGATCGAAATATAAAATCGTGTGGGACGAGCGTGAATTACTCGATTTATAAAAAAGTTTCTCGCCAATAATAAGTCGACACCACATTTATAACGAAAAATATGTCTTTACATATAGAAAAATTATCATTTTTGTTCTCTAGTATTTTTAAATTCAATGACGTGAATACATTTTGAGATATTTATATCGGCTTAAGATTTATATCAGTTTTACAGCTTAAAATCGAAATTTTGGAATATTTTTTATTTTGATAATTTAACCCAAACAAATATGTAGAAGTTTTTTATTTGTAGCTCCTTTTCTTAAATTACCTTTACAAAAGTAATGATTTATCTTACAAATGTCCAAATTCTAATTTAGATTTTCTATCTAAGCTAAATATTTATACAAAAAAATATATAATCCTGCAACAATAATACATACAGGTTTATTACACTAATATAAAACCTACACGCGACTAGAATTTTCCGCGATGTTCCAAATGACATTTTGCATGTGGGAAGTTTTATCAAAATTTGCAATCATTGGCAGCAATAATACTAAGCGATGAATGAAAAAAAAGCCATTAAACTTCCATATTCCTTATGGAATTGGCTATGGCTATAACATCAGTCGTAAATGTTACATTAGTAGGTTTTTAACTTATTTTCGTACTTTACACCTCTGAGCAGATGGAAGTAGGCCGGATTTATTTTGAACCATTGCTGGCAAAAATGCAAAACGAAAAATACTCACACATAAATAAACAACATAAATAATAATATTTGCACTCTTTATACTTCATATTGACAATTTATTATTGGCACTTAAATTTCCTACTTCAAAGAAAAACGCTATTTTCCTTTTCATGCTCAACTTATTTTTATGTTTTGTTCTAACTTGATAAGCCTGTCAAATATTTCCACGAGATAAGTAATCTAAATTTGTACAATCTGTGTCACTGACCAAAAGGAAAACTAACTACACAAATTGGAAATGTTGGTCATTCATATTTAGGTTCTGGCAATACTCCTGGACATGGACTTTGCAAAAAATCGCATTGAAAAGGAATGTACGTCTACGCGAATTGTGCGGTGGCTGTAAGAAGGAACTGATATAAATAGCATTCATTATCTTTTATAGATCAGGTGTTGTTTTGGCACGCTTTGTCTTACAACTCATTTACTATTGCGGCGGGATGCCATTGCTATTAGGTGTTTCGCCAGTTATGTATCTAATAATTATAATAAGGTGGCAGTGGCCGAAACATTTTTATATATGAGAGCTAGAGTGCTAGACTATTCTATTACAATTACCCGGTTTAGTAAGTCAGCGAAATTTATGTTGTTTGAACACGTCTAATTTAGTTGCGAAGATATTTTTAAGTCGAATTTGAAGCGGGCTGTTTGAGAACATGCGGCCTCTGCTAATATCTGTGTATTCATAAAACGCACTTGTACATATTGCCTGTTAATAAATAATTTTGCCTGATTCTGATTCAATAGGTCAAGGATGATATTATATTTATTTATAACGATATTTAATCCTAATTCCACTGGATATGCTCATTTCGTATTTATATACATACGTATGGAATGAATAAATTTGCGTGTGTAACTGGGATGAATTAAATAAGCTTCTCGTACATATCTAAAAGAATATTAAATTTGGTTTAAGTTGGTTTTAATTTAGCAAATAAAATATATTTACATTTACTGAAAATATTTGTATTTTAAAAGTATCGTATTTTTATATATTTTATTTATAGGCTATATGAATTTATATATAATTATTTTTAACTTCAACTAATACAAATTTAAATATTGGTAAAAATATCACGATCGGGAGAAACTGAAATTTATATATGTATATACCTCATTGTATGAATACTATATACATTCCCATAAAACAAGTCTTTTGTTATAAAAATTTTATGGCAATTTTTAATGCTAATATCTCAGTAGAAAATTGCCAGTTTTAAAGATAGCACAATTACAAGGCGCTTGGACTATATTCCTATTCTTAGCGTCTCCCGAGCATGGACACTAATCCAGGGAAATCTACACAGTATGCTCACTTAACTAGCCTAACTTGCATAATATATACGAATTAATACCCGAGCGTCTTTCACGCAACAATCTGTTTCCAATTCGAACCGTTCGAGAATTTCCACTTTATGCTTTCGTTTTATATTTATTTTTGATTTGACTATACATACAATGCATGGAATTTGAAAATGGAAGCCGTGACACATTGACACAGAAAATCAAATCCCTTTAATCCTTTGCTTTATTTCTAATACATTCGACCCCATTTTTGCAACCATAAAAATAATTACACTAATACCAAACTGAATTTAATATTAAAATTTATAATTTCTACAGCTTAGTTCCAATCTTTTGTAATTTCACTCATTCAATTTTCCAATTGCAAATGCCTTCCGCGTTAAATGATCTTGCATAATCGGATGCTCAAAATGGCACGCGGTACTAACTATGTCGGAATGACAAATGCAATTAGTTCTTTGATAAAGAAATTCTTAATGCAATATTATAATGATGTATTTTAAACGATATGAAGAGGTGAATAACTAACTTACATTTTCTGTTATCAGCTTATTGTAATTTAGTTCAAGTTAAGCTTGGGACAGCTTTCAATTTCACTAAATTCACAACACGCACACGCAAGACGCTCGGCGTCGTTATGGAATGACGCTACTTTAAGGCGTCTCCTACCTTAGATGCATCGTATTGCTCCCACTCGTTTTTGATATTTTTATTTTTAATAGTTTTGTATGAGAGGTTTGAGCGTGAAATGAAATGTTTATTTTCTAGTTTGCATATACCTACAAAAAGAAAAAGGACGATATAGTATTTGGAACACATGCTAATTTATGCTATTAATTATAACATTAATAGCTAATAAGAGTAACTCTTTTGACATTTTTTTTATTAGTGGCCATATGCCTACCATTAAATCATGTTATAAAAAATATGAAAGTATATTATCCTTATACAGGACTTCGAAGACTTCTATGAGCTGGATTTCACTTGTAACTGCTGCTATAATATCTTGCGAACATAGAATCCTGTAATTCTTTCAGGTTAGCAATAAATTCATAAATTAAATTATTATTTACTAGGTCGTAAATAATAATTAACAAATTTTTGTTTATCTATCTATACTACATGTAATCCGGTCCGTGTACGTGTGAAAGTGCGCTTACTAACACATGCAAACTTTGCATCTTGCTACTGAATAGCAAAGTATAGTCGCCATCGGCAAGTGATGTGATACGTATTCATGCATCTTGTTAATAATTTACAATTTTGAGTTTGAATTGTGAATCTAATATATATTATAAACTTCTGAGTGTATAAACTATTAAAATTAGAAGATGTCTACATAAATTTTAATTTTTATATATAATTACGGTCGTAACTAAGAATAACATGTGGTGCAATTATTTTTCTCAAATGTGTTTACTGTGGTATTGACCACTGCACACATATGGAATAAAAGTTACATGAACGTAATGCAATTTTATAATGTAGTTTGTTTTCTGAAAAGAGAAATCTTAATTTATTTAGTTGCCACACACACGAAAATGGTACAAAATTAATCGCTACGCTTAAAAACATAATATGACATTACATTTATAAATTATTAATAGCCATTGTAAACTTGCATTATCAAAGGAATAAAATACTTTTGGAGTACTCATTTTGGGTACCAGTCACTGAC